>BMAO01030603.1:0-202944 GCA_019973975.1 Trichonephila clavata | reverse complement strand
ATTTTTCTATACTAAAAAATTCGACAGTTTATTTTCTTTTTAAAGAAAAACCGTGATTTCGGATCGATTTTTTTTTATCTCTTTAATATTTTTAAAACAGAATTAAGCACACGCAACTACATTTTTTTCGCTAGATTTTAATGCTTAACTGGTTTTTCCGTACATCGTACGGAGTTCTGAAAACTGATTACGATCTATTTGCCCGTACGCTATACGGGCACTGATAATTTTTTCTTTCTATCTTTGATTTGTATATATACTTAATTCTCATAGTGCGATTATTAGAGCCAGATATTTAAGGGAGGAAGTTTGTCCATACTTCTCACCCGGGATTTTCTTTTTGATGAAGGCGGGAATTTTTCATCGACGGCAGATATTTAGATTCTTGAAAATATTCGATGAAGAGCAGGGATTGGCAAGGCAATGAGCAATTTGTTGCTTGAGAAGAAATGAAAATAGAAAGATAATCCAAAAAATCAAATATTATCTCTGTCCCTATTGCAATGTAACACTTACTATTACACCATGCTCCAAACTGTGTGCGCATATTTATATGCACAGGCACAGAAAACCCTCAAACAGTTTGAAAAAGGGGTATGAACATGAATTTTTTTTATAAATATGAGAGAAACCCTTTTAAGATATATGAAGCGTTCTTCGTAACATGAAGAATGTACTTACAAAAAACAAACATTTTTAAGTTTTCTTGTGTTCCACGATTATAAAATGAAAAATAGTGTAGAATGGAAATGGAAAATTAAAATAAATTTCTTCGATTTTTGCATTCTATTAAGTGTTGTGCTTTGTTACGTGCTGTAAAAATATGTGCCTTTTTTGGAACATTTTGAACAAGGAAATTGGCCACAGTGGTTAAAATGCACTTCAAATCTTTTCTTACAGAAAATAAATGGATTGAATGTTTCTGATTTTTACAACATCCCTTATATTTATAAAAAATATTATCCATGTAAGATTTTTAAAAATTTTTTACAACATCCAAAAACGTTATAAGCGTAGTTTTTGTTATTCGAAGTTAAATTGTATTAAAGTGTCAACATATGTCCTATTCTGTACTAATACACTGTCTAATTTAACTATTTTTAATGACAGACTCTTAATTGCTGGAGTAAATTATGATAAACTTTGCTTTCAAGTTTCCTCCAAGCCAAGGCTTTAGAAGTAATTCCATCCCCTGTGATGCCCCACCTGGCTGGAATGACCGAGAATTCCCATCTTGCTCGAAATCCAATATGGTGGAAGAACTTCTGAAAGCCTAAAGAGTCCGATCAATCATTTTGGTAACCCTATATCATGACAGATCGAAATATTTGGCTCCGTAATTGGAGCTATTAATAGATATTCTTCACCAACCAGCCACTTAAGACACTTTCTTGCTGATTAACTTGGTAGTGGCTTCAAAACATCCAATGATATGTTTCATATATGAAATATAAGAGTATGCGATAAACTTCGAAGTAAGATTAAGAATTTTTGTATAATGCATTTTACTTACATGATATAAGATCATGCATTGGGTTTTTCATTTCCTACTATTATATATAGCTCATTCTCTCCCTATATATATATTTATATATCTTGTTCACATTTTCAATCGTTATATAAATATTTTCTACTCGTCCAATAAAGTTCAAATAAATTATTTTTTTTAACTTGTAGTAGATAAGGCTTGATGTTAATACAATTTTTTTAAATATTCATTAATTAATTAAATTTAATTTAATTAATTATTGGGTTTCAACGCCAACTTTAATTTGTCTCCATTGTTATAACAATGTAATTGTTAAAACAATGACAAAAATTGGCGTCGAAAACCAGTTTTTTAGCCAAACTAAGTGAGCATTGTTACAACAATACAGGCAAATCATGCTCATTTTTAGTACCTACTGTTAGTTCACTCTCACCTTATATATATATATATATATTATATATATATTTATAATCAAAATTTCTCTACAAGAGAGAGATGAATTAACATGATTAATACTTAAAAGAATAGCAATTGCTAGATAACAAGACAACAGAATTTAGAAGGAGATATGAAAAATTGAAATAACAGAGTAAAATATAAAAGAATGGATGCTTCAGTATTATCAAAATTGCTGACTTAGAACAGCTTGCATACATAAAATTTTCTTAAAAAAAATCTTTCTGTATAAAAGTGGGGTTGAACATGTTTTTTGGCCAGCCAACCTTCCCCCTTTTTTCTGTTAATAATACCGAGCAAATACCAATTGGAAATAATGGATAGGAAATCTAAATCCATTATAAGAAAAAGGTAACTTACCCAAAAATTGCATACTGAAATGCAGAGCCCGCGCTAAATCTGAGTACAATAAACAAGTTATTGCCAGATTCTGGACCCAAATACAATTTCAAAACAATACAAAGGCTGAAAAATAGCACTTAGCAAAAGTATGAAATGAATAGAAATAATAAAATAAGAAATGTAAACATACTACCATTATCTTGAGAGACTCCTAATAGGGTTTAAAAGCTATAATAAATTCTAAAAAAGTAATTTTGTCTAAAACTATATATATATATATATATATATATATGTATGTATCTTGTTCAAAATTTTAATCGTTAATAAAATACCTTCTATTCATCTATTCAAAATAGAAATTGATTTAATTTTTTTTATAATACTTGTTTTAAATATAGTGAACTTTTCTAAGAAAATATGATTCGTTTGTAATATTTGTTAATTTCAATTAACAATTTAAAAATTTCAAGAAGCTGATACGGAAAAAATGCAATCAATTTTCTAGATATATGGTGCCATTGCACAGTTTAAGGATTAATTGGAGCATTTTAATTTCAGTATTTAATTTTACATACAAGTAAAAATTTGAAAAGTAGCACATTTATATTACATATATTTTTACGCATTGTTTTGTGCTATTGCATGTGGTAAAGGTAATCTAGTGGCCATTGTCATGAACTTGTCATCGGCGTGTCAGGAGTTCGAGTCATGGTGTCACTGAAGATCTGCTTGTAAAGATCTATTTTGGTGTATTATGGAAGTTAAGAGAGGGAAGTGTTAGTTCAGGTGACGTTCTTGCCACTGACTGTGGTTTTTTGCCAATAATTCTCTCGTTGCTTCAGAAAAGGCTCTTTTAAACACTTTTGGGGCTCATTATTTGTGCAAAACTTTTGTGCGACTCCATAAGCATTACGCAAAGTTTGCACACGCTTGATTATTTCTACATGTATTTTATTCCTAGTATACTGTTGTTTTGTAGTAATAAACACCCACAAGTTCACTTCTGAGGTCATCACCTTTTATTACAACAGCATATTCATGATTAAATTATGAATAAGAAGGATGTGCTTGATTATTTTTAATTATGTTGTTAAATCTTTGAATTACAGTCAACACCGCTAGACGAAGTACTTCCGCAATAGATTTGATAGATACTTTAATTTTATGGTTGTGTTGTAGTTGTTACTAATTCCATCTGTCTCACGGTGTGGGATCGAATCCAGCGAATTTCATCGTGGCAAAGAGATAGATACACGCCTGTCGTTAGCTGTCACTTTTAGCACTATACAGGGGACAGCACGATTTGACTCGGTTCCACCTTTAATTTTGTGGAAGAGCACCCTGAATGAAAATGTCGTCTCCCATAAGGAAAAGAAGTAAAAATAATCTAAATAAACAATTAATTTATTATTATTAATAACAAGCAAGTTGTTTTATACAATATATATATGTATATGGTATTTTAATTCAACATCAAGCACTTTTAAAAACGGTTTTATTCAGCGAGCAATCGACAAACCTTACTCTGAAAGAAAACGGAGCTGAAGAAACTAAATGTGTTAATACTCTTCTTAGATATGGGTTATATTTGAAAGTTAAGGATGACTTATGGGGCTAAGAAAATTAATGATCTGGGATTAAAAGTGTTCGGTTGGGACCATCTGTTCGGAGAAATAGTTGGGTGTTTAATTTAAGAAACGGTAACGGTAAATAAAAGCTAAGTGTTATATAGGGAATTATAGTTTATATCTAATTTAATTATCCTTACACACACACACACATATATATATATATATATTAAAAATCCTAAAATTTTTTGGCAACATTTACTACAAGTATCGCGACTCCTAGTTTAAGAAACACTTCTTCAGAGTGTGGCGTTAGTAACACTCACATATTATTATATTTCATATGAAATATTTTGAAACAATCTGTACCTTTATCAATATGTATTAAAACAAAAACAATAGTTAGTATTAAGTATTTACCTTTCTTTCGTGCTTAACAAAATTTTATCCACTAAACGATGTTATCTTTTTCTTATCTTGGAACACGTAATCAAATATTCTCATTTTCAATTCCAACTTGTAGCATTCCAAACACTTTTATTCGCTTCAAACATAATAGAGGCGTATCACTAACAACAAACAGTTCGTATTAGTTCATTAATTGAATATCTCCAAAACAAAATACTTGGAAAGTATCAATTAAATATCCTTACAACAATGCAAACACGCGTTTACGATAATTCCAAAAGCACACACACCCCGACTAGGAGAAAAGTGCATTTGTCTTTTCTTGCTCTATCTGAGTTAAATTAGGTGGCAAACATACCCGCCAGCACTAAAACAAAATGTCATATCTCAGTAAAACGCCGATATCCTTAACAGAAACTGCTCCAGCACTTCCGTGGCACGTTTAAACAAGAAAACCCCAAACTCCCATGTAAGATATTGAACAATATCTCTCCACCTTTCACATTAGTGTCTCGCAAATAACAGTTAACTGCTCTCCTAACGCCTCATTAACAGACGATTTTCATACTATTCCTCCCCCCTCACATCCCTAGGCAAAGGAGGAATTAAAAAGACTAACTTGTGCCTTTTCTATGGAGACAGCAGAACAAAGCGTTATTAGAGGTGCTTTTAAGGAATTTGATAAAGACTGGTATGGATGCTGTGTTAATTGACTTCTGCCCCTAGCTATTGTAAGTAAAGTTCGGTCATTTGCATGACTGGGTATCAATGGGGGAAGAGGGAGTGATTTTATGATTAATTTGGTGGGGGATGTTCTGGGATTTCTATTCTTTTATTTTTTGAGGGAGATACGGATGATCTAGTGCTTGTCAAGTAATTTGAAATTAATGGGATGATATCCTTTTTTTAAGTTTTCGAATCACTTTTCAATTTGGAGATGGAGTAGAGGAGGTAAATGAAAAATTAGAATGCGAGGATAATGAAATTTGAACGTGAATTTTACTTGAAATCGATAATTGGTTGTGGAAGTCTTTCGTTCCAGAATGAATATCTATTACGAGTTAATTTTAGAACCTCTTTGCTAGTTTCCTTCTTTTAGGAAATATAATTGGAATTCCGATTTGAAATTCGAGATTCAAATAATATGTTGAAAGGAATATAATTTTTACATGGTTCCTTTTTAAAAATATGCTAAGTACTTAGTAAATTTAGTTTCAACTTATATTTTATTAACCTTTATAAATAATTGTTAAATTAATTAGAATTTGCTATAGTCGAACTCAGAATTTATATATTTTGCTTAAGCAAGTAACAACTGTTTTCAAAGTACACAACGCTTTTTACTTTATTTATATAATAAAATTTAAAAGTATGCATTAAATTTATAAAGTAACTTTAGCTTATTATAGACTATTTAGAATTTTATTATAAGAAAAAGATTCGATACTTTGAAACAGATATATATATACAGTCAAAATATCTCTACAAGAGAGAGATGAATAAACATGATCAAAACTGAAATGAATTGAAATTGCAAGGTAACAACTAGACAATAGATTTTAAATGGATGTATGAAAAATTAAAATAATAGAGTTAAATATAAAAAATATAAAAGAATGAATTCCTGAGTTAGGGAAGCTTATATATAAAATAATTTATATAAAAGTGGTGTGGACCATGTTTTGTGGCCAGCCAACCTTACCCATATTTGTTAATAATACTGAGCAAAAACCTATTGAAAATAATGGATAGAAAATCTAAATCCATTATGAGAAAAATTACCTAAAAATTGCATTCAAAAATCTGAGTACAATTAGCAAGTTATTGCCAGATTCTGAACCCAAATGCAAATTCAAAGCAAAGGAATGGCTGAATAGTAGCACTTAGAAAAAGTATGAAAGGAATAGAAATAATAAATTAAGAATTGTAAACATACTATCATTATCTTATGGACACTAAGATTATATATGATTTAAAAGAAACTAAGAGAACAAGTATATAATTTTATCTAAAATTAGAATTGGAGGTAACTATAACTATCTAGGAAAAAGAATAAATTTATGATAACCTATTAATAAGCTATGGAAATTTAATCCTTACTATTTAGAATTTCTTTATTCACATATCTATTATTGAAATAAATTGGATATTTTTGAATTAAGCAGTAATTAGTAAAATGTTTATAGTTTTTTATTTTTTCTGATTTATTTGAAATTAGAAATTTATTGCACTGTATGTAATTAATAACAAAATTTCTAAATATAAAAACATGTATATTGCTCTCCCAATGAGGTCTGTATTAAAATAAGATATTGTTTATAAAAATTAATGTTAGGTTTAAAGTTGCCTTGCTTGCCAAAAATGATTATATCACTATATATATATATATATATATATATATATATATATATATATATATATGTATGTATGTAATTATATGAAATTTCCTCGAATAACTTCTGCTCATTTACAAATTTGATTGGCCAAACCTATTTTTATAGTTCATTACTCTCTTTTAACTCCACACAAATTCATTGAAATGAAATAATTTTATCAAATCTAAAACTTTTTCTTACATTAAAAATAGAACACAATTGCAATTCTTGAAATATTTGAATAAAGCATTTTGAATATTTTTTACTAGATTCCTCAGATATTCTTTATACATGGACGTTCTTAATGGGTTTTAATACATAGACATTGTAGTTGGATCAAAGAAGACACAAGAATAAAAAATTTGTTCCTATATTTTGTTTTGGATAGTACCGAATAAAAAAAGTTTTTGAAGTATTCTCTCAACAAAATATATCTAAAGTTTTTTTTTCTTCTAAAATAATAGATTATTTCATTTATAACTGTTTTACAAAGAGAGTGCAAGCTATTTTATCTGACCGAAACATTTATTAATAAACAAAATAAGAGTCTTATAGAGGGTTTTGTCTAAATAAACATACTTTTTATAACATTCTTTTTTTATAAATTTAATATATTGCGTAAACTAAACATCAAAAATTTTTTAAAATAGTTTATGTTATAACAATAAGCAAAAGTAACTGTTTACGAAAAGAATTATTTACTCATTTATAATTTTGCACTGGTAAAAAAAAGTAAATAATAATAACAATAATAAATTGAACAGTAATATTTACTTTCCGCATTATATCTTACTCTTCCTGTTCGAAGCCAAAACATCCAAAATAGCCTCGTTGAAAACTGATTGGTCTGTAAGGCACATACTCCAGTTTTGATTACGAGCCCTCCGAATCAAGCACACTACACAAACCAACTACGTTACCGATATGCCAATCCACTTCCTCTTTCCAAAAGAAAACATTGATCAGTCCCCTGACAACATCGAAAAGAAGGGTTTTCGTCTCCCTTCTCCTTTGCAATGGAAGATAAGAACATGCAAAACGAAGGCAAAGAGAAAGAAGCCCCAGCGAAAAGAAACAAAACTACTTACCCATGTCCGAAACGTCCATAGCATCTGCTGAAGCATGTGCTCTGCATTACAGCATTTTTGTTTTTGTCTCCACACGTGGGGCTAGGTATCGAGCAGACGAAGCAGATGGTGGCGAACGACAAGGAGGTATTGGCTGGAATATTTTGACTCGATGCATGGAACGTTTGCTCAACGAACGTGGGTGGGGGAGAGTGGAATGGTTCGGCAGACATGGTGTTGATTATTTTTTTCATCTGATGTCGGTTTTTTTAACCTTATTTTACATACTTCTCGTATAATTCATAAAAAACACCACCGATTGCTAAGTTTCCTTTTACTTCAGTGGTAGTTGTAGAAATGAGATAAAGAGGCAAGAAAAAGCTATTGATTTTGACTTTTCTCGTTAGTACTTGCCGTTCTGTCAAATATACGAATGCAATTGAATGATTTTGAGAATAAGATTATATAACACTGCGTCATAATTTTCCTTAAATTTAAGAAAAATAATAAAATGCCTCACCAGGGAGATTTATAGTTTTTATTCTTATTTTGATGCTTTAAGGTGTAAAATTAAACGAATGCTTTTTTAATTACACATTAAAATCGTTTAAGTCATTTGGAAAATTAAATTTTATATTCGTCTGTTCATTTCATCTTTAAGATTTTGTTCGTTATTTCCTAACTATTATTTGCCCAGTAAAAAATAAATATCAATTTTCGAATCAAGATTTTGTGAAAAGGAAACCATTATTTAAATAACATAACTTACTTTGAAAAATTCAATCAAGAATAAGGATATTTTTTTTTCAATTCATATATTTCTTGTAAAACTCTCCTTAGCTAGTAATTGCCCTTAATTGAAATAAAATATTATAATATCAATTGCCTAATATTTAAGAAGGATTGTATACGTCATCTCAGTGATGATATTCCTATGCGTTATTCAACTTGGTTATCCTTCTCTGGAACATATACAGAAAAATTCAACGAAAAGTCATAATTAAGAAACGAATCATGTACCATGCAGTACGAACGAATTTTTGTTGAAAATACACCGTTGAATTTTTCGAAAGTGCTATATTTTCAGCAAAAGCATTTAACGTGTTAAATTATGAAAAAAAAAAAGATTAGGAATAAAAATCCTATTTAGGAAAGTTAGAATAATTTCGTGTTTTCAATTGAAAAAATGGGTTTTAATAACAATCTTTTTTATAGAACTCTTTGTTTAAAGTTTCCTTCGTAAGTATTTTCTAAATATTAGAAATTGGAACTTCAGAATCAAGTTACTTGCCCTTAAATTTACTTGAACATAAAAAAAGTAGTTAAGCTGTAGTGAGGAGTCTCAACCGTATATAAACTTTAAAGCAACTTCAAGTAAATAGGCTTGTAAACTTATTGCAAATGACAGTAATTTGTACTTAAGAAAATGAATTAAAGTTATTACAATTAAATTTTTTACATTAGTTTTTCAGAGTTTTTTTTCTCTTTTACTTTTTACTTACGTTTTTTTTTTGGACAAAAAATTAATCCTACATAATTAATATATTATTCATTTTTTAAACAGTAAAGTGAATACACATGCATTGCTCAAACCATTGGGATCTAACAACAAGATTTTTGCAAATGCTACTAATTTTTTAATAATAAAGTATTCTATCAATTCATTTGAATTGTAGAAGAAAAATTAAAGTTATAAAATGAACAGAAATATATCCATAAAATTATTACTAAATAAGTTGATTAATAAAATAAAATTTTAAATCTCTTTTGTACTTCCCCTTTAGTAAAAGAACAAAAATATAATGAATTCATGCAATTTGTATAATTCTGTACTTCAACTTGTGAAATCATTAAATATAATAAAACATGAAAAAAACATAAAATTTTCATTTCTTGCGTATTTTTTTTTTTCTTTTTTAAAAATTTTTTTACGTATTTCTCAAAAAATATATGTTTTAGATTGACGACTTTACGCCACATCCAGTAGAATTATTCATTATTTCTGAAAAACTCTTTTTTTTTAAAACATTGTTTTGAACTGACAAAAGTGTCTCAAAAGATTTGTATTTTTCAAAAACATTTTACGACTGAATAAGAAAGTCTTATAAATCATAGCTTGTATAATACAATAATGTGATATTTTAAATAAATTTTTACTTT
Organism: Trichonephila clavata; assembly: GCA_019973975.1. NCBI lineage: Eukaryota > Metazoa > Arthropoda > Arachnida > Araneae > Nephilidae > Trichonephila > Trichonephila clavata. The sequence continues at coordinate 193,079 of BMAO01030603.1, read as the reverse complement.
CTTCATAGAGTTAAAATTGCTTTTTCAGAGGCATTGCTATTTTAGCTCTCACTTCTGAAATCTTCTGAAATACCTACTAACACAAATCATGAAAATGCATTTGACCAAAACCTATTCCCGCACGATTTACGGTTATAGTGTTTATTATCGGATAATAAGAACCATTTTAGAAGGCATTTTAAATAAATCTATCCACTAGTGGTAAGAACCCTGTACATCTTCTTGACGTATGACCTTAATCTCAACTCTACCTAACCTCATAAACAATTTCGGCTAAAAAAGCCATTCTAATATATTTTTTCACTGATACAGATAAGCTGTCTGCTAATAATAATCCCTTGTCATTGAGTTCTCAGGTTACGGTGGGTAACTTAGATGGAAAAAAAGAGTAAGCTTTCGAGAAGGCTTTGTTTGACAAAGTTTGTCCATTTCCGACATCGACGCCAGCGCCATCATAGGATTACGAAGAAAAGTCAAAACTAGGAGAAAATTCTCTTTACTAAAATGAAGTGAAGTAATTTGAGCGTCATGGTGGTTAATCCGGGCGCTTCGTTTTTCACTTTCAGAAGAAAGCGATTGAGGTTTTTTGTTTATTTTTCGTATTTTTCTTGGAAAGTTATTCGATGCGAAATAAATTGTTGAAATATATAGAACCGATGTTTGCGATGTAATTAATCTGACCCAACTGATGTCGAGATTAAGAATGCAACGCTTTTTAAAAGATAGTTTTTTTTATCGTTTGGCACATGTTTAGAAAAAAGAATTTAACTCTTTCATATTTAAAGTAAAAGTGGGGAAGTTTCTAATCTATGTTTCCTTTTTTTACAAAACTTTAAACTAGCATTTAATTACAATACTTTTTTATAAGAAAATAAAAAGACAAATAGGAATGAATGAAAAATAAAACTTTAGAATCAAGCCTCTCATGAATAAAAAAATACAAACTTCCAATCATTTTAAATGATTTTTCTTAAAGATGATTACTCTTCGCTATTCATTTGCATCAACGCGACAACTGAGTTTTTTAAAAACATATTAAAAGACATATCTGGTCGTATTTCACTGAACTAACTACATAACGGAAGTCTATTTCAATCTAGATATGAAAAATACAATTTAAAAATTACCATTGCTATATAAGTCTGCCTTTGTCATTTTTGTTTCGAACAAAAGTCGTAGAATTGTAATATCTGTCACTTTATTAATATACCTGCACTCCGAATAATCGTTTTTGTTGATGGAATTTTAAAAGATTTGAGTTCGATTATGATCTAAAAGCAACATTATTCGCAGGTATTTTTATTACTAGTATTTCATCCTTTTCACAGCATATTCTTATGTTGCAGTTAAGAAAACCATTTTTTTTTAAAAAAATTGATATTCTATGTATAAAACATTATAAAGTTGGATGATGACTAACATATATTTATAAAACAAGCATTACACAAGAAAAAAAATGAATATATTGAAAATATTTTGAAACCATTTACTTTTACGGACATCTTTCCATATAGTATGTCAATCTAAGAATCAAGATAGTTATAGTCTATTTCTTGTTACAAATTATCTTAAAAGTTTTCAATTACTCATTGAATAAGAGATTAATATTTATATATTCAACTTAAAGTTTGTTAATTATAAATAAAATGAATGACTAATACTTATTTAACTCATTATGTAATATTTCTCTATTATTATTTTATATAGTATATTGATTAAACTGTATTGAAAAAGGAACTAAAATGTATTGACATTTAGCATCATGTATATGAATCGATGAAATTTACGAAATAAATTTAACCCGGAAATATATTTATATTGAAATATGATACGCATGTTGTTTTTTCTGCAGCAATTTCCTCCTTGTGGGAAAACTGAGTTTTACAGGTAAAGTTTGCTTTCCAGTATGAACTTGACAAATAAGTTTGTGGCAGATGATTAACGGGTTTACCAGATAGGCGATTTTATCACGCTTAGAGACAAATTTAGCGAAAAATGCAAATCGCCCGGGAATTATTGAGAATTCTTTAGGTATGATCTTTCTTGAAATTACCATGAGGCTATTTATAAGACCTTCGAGATCAGTTCAAAAGACAGTGTGATCGAGATCAGAATTTATTTGTGCATTGATTGTGAAAAAAGACCTGAGTTCTTGTAGTGGAACTGTTCAAGAGATCCACTTCTGGAATCTTGAAAGGTTTGTTTACAACGAGTACGTTTCATATTGTTCTGAAAAACTTTTTATGATATTTCTTTATGTATATTCGTCGATTTGTCTTTGTGTAGTCATCTATTCTTCCTATTCTTTTATAAAACTGTTATTATTTAAATAGTTGGATTAATCAGCTGCTTTTTACCCACTCAAATTTACAACAATATGTAATTACTAAACATGATGACATAAAAGATACTACTGGTCAAAATTTTGATGTTTAAACTCCCCCCTCCCCCACCGTAACTCAGAAAATTTTCCTCTTTTATCCATCTATATTCTTTTCATAACTTCCCTACTCAAAAAACCAGGGATTTCCCTGACTATATATTCGTTACTACCGTATATTACCTCGCATGTTTCATGGATTTCAGCTCCTGCTTATAACAACAGAAAATTATAATCGAACTATTTGCATGCTCTTTTTTTACTATAACGAATCGTTTAAACTTTAAATAAAAGTAGAAATTAAATTCATATGTATTTTTCTGTATTCATATATATTTTTCTGTTCTCGGACTCTTAGATATGGTTATCTACATGCTCAAAAAATGTATACACATTTGAACTTCCATAGAAAAATTTATTTACCGTTCTACAAAGTTAAATTTCAACCTGCGTCTATCACTGGCCGACAAATTTTATCAGTAAGCTCGTACGTCCTTATAGTGCGGCGGAGCAATTTTTGAAATAAAATTCATCATTACGTATAATCACGAATGCAGGAAATATGGAATCACAAGCATTGTTATAATTAATACAGTTACAGTGCTTCAAATCGAAAAGTCAATGAGTCCTTGAAGACAAACCGACAACATTTACACCAGCAAATTTACAGCTTTTCAATTGTAATGTGAGGATTTTCTTCACCCCAGTAAACACAATTGTGCTATTGACAGTTCCATTAAGTTTGAATTGCTTCATCGACCAAATGATGCTAAATAAATGTTATGTATAGTTTTTTTTATATATTTTACAAACGTCTCAATTGTCTTATGTTCAAGAACTGTAGCATTGTTTTATAATTAATTTTAGACTAAAACCTCATATATAATTTTGTTGAAAACATATTGAAGGGCGCCTAGAATTGCTCAAAAATTCATGCATAAAACACCTAAGTAATATATTCTTATTTCTAAATATTACATATTTTCCTATTAAATTTTTCTTCAAATTTCTTACTTAGAAGTAAATGCATGAAAAATCCATCAAACTTAGATAATAAGTTAAAGATTTGTTTAATTTAAAATTTAAGATAAATAATTTTTATAGATTTTATTAAGAAAGAATTGAATATGGCAATTTTTAAGAATAAAATCCGGCTTTTAAAACATTTGAAATGGCATTTATTTCGTGTAATACAGGGTTAACAAAAAGTATTTTGCCCTGATCATAAATATTTAATCTGCTCAAACTATTACAATTGGACAAATATTTTGTTAATACCATTTACCTCAGTAAATTTCAACGTGTTCCCCCTTGGTAGCTCTGAGAATGCTTAAGTATTATTCCAGTTCCCTGCAAATGTTAAGTTCAACAGTTGTTTCAACTCACATTCGGCCAGTCACTTCTAGGAAGATCCTTAACGCAGTCTATTTCTTTTTACATTCATACCATAGCTTTATTGTTTTTGCCTCAGGAGGTTTGCTTCCTTAACAATGTCGAAATTTTCGCTAGATTATACTGAATCATTTAGTTTCGTGAAATTAAACCATGCATTGGGTTTTCTCTTGAATGGAATTGATTTCAGCAAAAATTATGTCTATTTTATAAATGTTGCCCTGAGCCGATGAAGCATTCGTGCCAAATACTGCACAATAAAAGTATTAAAAATGATTTATTCAATGATATCAAATTTGTGTTATTATATAATTATTGTGCATTATTATAGCATTATTGTCTATATATACGAGTTCTGTAATTATTCCTGTTTTTATGACTTAAACCATTTTTTGGATAAAAATGATTAATTTTTTTAATTATTTTATTCCTAGTATATTATGTTAACTTTTACTTTGATATATTTAGCACTGAAAGTTTAAATTGTGATTTTTCCTACACAATTTAAACATTAAATAGAAAAGATTTGTAAAATGCACTTTTAGTTGTTCTAGCAAACTTTTATAAAAATACTAAAAGTTATTAAATTTTCAACTATTAATTTCATCTATTATCTGTTAAATAAGCGTGTAAATAGCTTCATAACACTTAACAAACTGAGAATCTTGTGAAAAGAATTCCACGCGTAATAATGGCGGGAACATTAGAAGATATCAGAGGAGGTACCGAATTTAATAACAAGGTCTTAAAGTCCTTTTGAACGGATTTCTTTATTTGTTTTCCTCCTATTTACTTAAGTGTGAGAACAGGATTAAGAAAAACAATAACAAAACGATATAAAAGAAAATACAAAAGAGGTTCTCGTACATTTGGGGAACGGGAAAGTATAAAAGAATAAAAAAGCAGAGAAACAAAGAATTCTGCAAACGATTACGTTAACAAAGCGGTCAATAGCTCTAGTGGTCCCTAAAAGGAAAAACTTTTATTGGAAACACTTTTCGAAACATTTGTTAGGGAGTAACAACTCAAGTAAAGGGAAAAAAGAATTTTTTTTGTTTCCTTTCCCGTCTTTATTTTAAACAGATGTTTTTTGTCTCCTCTTTTTCCCTTTCTTTTTGCTTGAAGGGAAATAAAAGAATAGCAAAATAAAAAAAAATCCTGGAAATGATGTCATCATTTCGTTCTTGTGTAACTATTGATTGCATAGCACATAAAATAGAGTGAAACACAATAGGAATTTGACTTATTGTAATAAAAGAAATATACATTTCCCAACTAGTTTAATTTATTTAAATTAATTATTCACATCATTGTGTAATTAATATACGTCTGTCTGATTTTATTCCTATCCACATTACTTTATTTTTTGTCAATACTTTTCTCAGAATGTGACAGCAATTATTATTAGTTAACACAAAATTTGTCATTGCTTTTCATTTGTCAGATAGATTTTATACGATCTAGAACAAATTTTATACATTTTAAATGTTTTCTTTGCTTTAATGAATGGATTTTTCTATGCACCTTGCTTTATGTATTATTTCTGTAACTTTTTATTGGCATTTCGAATCCAAAGAAAAAGATTTTCATTCTTTATTGATATGTCTTTAAAATAGCATATTGTTAATAAAATAAATAGAAAATATAACCTATAAATCTAATTTTACTGGAATGATGTTTTCATTTATGTACAGTAAAACGGTTTGTTAAATGCCGTATTTATTCAAATCTAAGTCAGCTCAAATTCTCAACACATTTTTGTGAAATAATAAAAAATTGTATAAAATTGCTTATCGATGTCCGATATTTTAAAAACTAAAAAGGATCATTGAAAACTAATAAGAAGGGACTGTTTATTTTATTTTACCAGCATTTAAAGCTTTTAAATGCATTCATAAACCTTTATTTAATATGCATTGCTCTAATATGTTCAATGTTCCCCAACCAACGAACCTTTCCGCCTTCCATTCTAAGCCACATCCGATTTCCTGTAGCATCAACATTTGAAAAAAAAGAATGCGGCTTCGAATTTGAATATAAATACAGTAGATAAAAACTTCTTTTACCTGTAGATAAAAACTTCTAACTCTTAGGAATCGTTTCATTACATTTGAATTTTAGAGATTTTGTATGAACTTTTATTTAAAATAAACATAAAGTTTTCTTACCTGTAATTAGAGAATATAAAATAATGAAAAAAATAAGAAACGTCTGTCAAAAATCATAATTTAATAACTGGCACCATAGAGTACTTTAAAAAATTTTATTCATTATTCTCTAAAGCTAATCTTTGAATAGAATATTTGTTTTTAACCGCACAACAACTCATCTTAATTTTTATATGCATGTGATTATATGTGATAAAAGATTCTTCTAACAATTTGAATGTACTTTTTAAAAAATATTATTCCAATTAAAATCAAATTATATTTTCATTCACTCACGAAAAATTATATATATATTTTTCTTAGAAAATAAATTTTTCTTCGGTTTTTGCTTATTTTCACAAAGTTTGGAAAATAAAATCTGGCTCGCATGATATAATAGTTCTTATTGAATGAAGAAAAAGTGTTGTAAAATGACATAATATAAAAAGAAGAAATCTCACTATGAAACTGTTCCATTTCGTATAATTTCTCTGCTTTTGTTAAAAAAATTCTAGAATTTTTGTTGATATAACTTTGATTTTAATTGTCTCTTTATTAAATACTTTATCGCGTTTTAATTTTTGATTCATATTTCATTTACATTTATAGATAAACTGAATATATGTCTTTTGTTAGCTTGAACAGAAATGATTTTGGTATATTGTCCACATTAAGTTTATGTACTAAAATCTTTTAAATCCCCCAACTTGGCAGATATATGAAATATCAGAATACGTACTCACATTCCAAACAAAACGTGATACCCAAAATTATTCAAATCAATACGAGATATATGTAGATGGTCCCCTATTCATTAACATTCTAAATTTATTAGATTGCTTACGAGTCGTTATAATCTAATTGAAAGATTCAAAGCTTAATAACCACAATATTTGGATTCTCATTCCCTATTTTATCAAATAATAAAATAATGCTATTGTACTTTAAATACAAATTTTTGTTTGATTAGTGTATGCGTATTTGTTTCCCCCGCACACTTTTTAAGAAATATGAAATGCATTTGGAATTAGAATATTGTATTTAATCTCGTGTGATCCGGTTTGTTTTATAATTCCCCTTCAAATTTTCCATGTAAAGCTTTAATGCGGACTTGTAAGCATAAAAGCGTTTCAAATGTACTTAAATAAATCTGCTGAAAATACATGAATAAATATTTATCTGTAAATAATTTCATAAATATCTATCTTAATGCTTATTTCATACAATAGTTCACTTTATACTAATTAATTATTTGTTATTCAATTCATTACTTTGGTTTTCATTTAGACAATAACTGAACATATTCTGTCAGATAAAGAAATAATATTTTTTTAAATATTAACATAAGATAAATCAAGCAGTTTTTCCTGTTAACATTTTAATGGTATCTAAATCATATGATATTATGCTATTTGTCGAATTAAGAAATATGAAATGCATTTGAATTAGAATATTGTATTTAATCTCGTGTGATCCGGTTTGTTTTATAATTCCCCTTCAAATTTTCCATGTAAAGCTTTAATGCGGACTTGTAAGCATAAAAGCGTTTCAAATGTACTTAAATAAATTTGCTGAAAATACATGAATAAAATATTTATCTGTAAAATAATTTCATAAATATCTATCTTAAATGCTTATTTCATACAATAGTTCAACTTTATACTAATTAAATTATTTGTTATTCAAATTCATTACTTTGGTTTTCAATTTAGACAATAACTGAACATATTCTGTCAAGATAAAGAAATAAATATTTGTTTTATGCACATAATTCAACATTTCCTTAAGATATCAGAACTCAAAAGCTAAAGTTATTTCTTTTTATAATTTTCCGTTGTTGTGTTCGAAAACAACTTTTTAATGAAATGCAATCAAATCAACAAGTAGAATACTTTTTTGTTTTTTCTTTCCAATGAATATCATGAATATGCTCTGCAACATATTTTCCTATAATATAAATAGTTTAAACATTTATATACAAAAAAAAAAAAAAAAAAAAATGAAACAGTAAATATTTGCATATGAAAAATTAGAAACATCTCGGATGATAGATCTATGGACATCATGCCTGATGCAAAACAAACTTATAAAATCTAAAATAACAAAAAAAATAACTCGATGTTATGTGACACTCGACGCTACGCATATCAAAACCTTGTCAGGGGTTGTTTGCTCATGATAACGCGTCCGCACTCTCAATCACACAAATGAACTGACATTTAATGACATGTCATCGATTTCTATTGTTTTACTGAAAAACACTGAAAGAAAGCGCTCAATCGACGACGTATCAAACATGTAAACTTCTCAACACAAATTCTGAACAAGAATCTCGCTTTATCAGTGTCTTGTGTATATGTGTTATTTTTTTTTTTCTTTTCATTTTATTTATATTTTTCTTGATATCAAACATTTAATTGTTTTATCCTCCCTCACCTCTAGAGATAAACTAATATCCTAAGTGGAATGTTCATCTTCAGAATTTTCGGAATGATTAGTCACGGTATGATTATTACTGATACTGTGTAACTTAAAATTCTATTAAAAATAATAGTCTTTTTATCTGACAGAAAATTTGTTCATCCATTTTCGTTTTCATATTAGCATAGAAACATTAATTTATAAACAGAGAAATCGGTCTGTAGCTCCGACCGAAGCGAATAAAATGTGGTTATTGAAATAAAGTAGTTTTCTTTCTTCAATGTGTTGCTAATAAAAATAAATGATATCTATGGTAATAAAATTTACTTTGGCTGTTTATTAAAACATATGAAGGGTATCTTGTATGATCTTATAGGTATTATGTGTATCTTATACACGAAATAAATCGCTAAAGTATCTTAAAACATTTCCCCTGAAGTTATTATGAGCTTATGATATTTTTGTGATTAAAATATTGTAGTGTACCTCAAATGTGCCTGTTTAATTGTTTACCTTTGATGATATAAGAATTTTACCATTTTCTAACATTAAAATTTGATTTCTTTTCATAAATATAAAAATCAGTATTTCTAGATTCAGTTTCTATTTAAAAAATAAGATTAGTATTTATTTTCAATGAGATACTTCCTGGAATTTTTTACCGAGGAAAATTCGTTAGGACTTATAGTACAAAATGAATTGCTTAATCTTTGTATGACAACTATGGTATCTTACAGTCAATTGGGGAAAACACAATTTTTTGAAGAAATGGCGAGGGATCTTTTATTCCAGTATTCTTTAACGTGCAATTTGAAAAAGGCTGAAATTGATTTAATTAGTTTGATTCGATTCATACAACTGGATTTTAATAACAAACATTGTGATTTTGAAATATTTTAGCACTTTATCACATCTTTGCATTTTCCTGTTCCTATAATAATTTTTAATTGATGTTTTTTAATTACTTGTAACCATATCATCTTTAGAATACATAGACTTTTAATACTTCTAAACAAATAATTCAAACTTGAGAGTTCTGCTTATTTTCTTATAGATTATGCACATTAAGTCCGAATACTTAAAGACTTTTGTAAACACTAAAACATATTTCTGTTAATTAGAAATTCGCTCCTTAATCAGAGCAGTTGACATCGTAAAATCCCTATTTCTTCTAAATTTATCTGACTTCTTTGTATCTCTATCATCCTTTTAGTGATGAAGAGAAGAACACAATCAAATTTAATCATTTAGAAAATAACTTTTATTTTGAGGGGTTCCCCCAAAGAAAGACTCCAACAGAAAATAACTTTGCTACCTTTAACGTTCTTCATTTCTAACAAACGTCTGAGAAAGTTTAAAAAAGTTTCTATAGAAATGCATTCACTCGTACTCTTCACCAAATATAATAGCCGTATTTGATTCTGGCGCCAGATTATATGCATGTAATTACAAAAGACGATTATCTAATACTGAATAAATTCTAACAATATACATGTGCAGTCGCTACAATAAGTTAAAGGAAATGTGTCGTACAGATATCAGTTTTCTGCCATTTCTTATTCCTTCGGTCATCTCTCGTGGCTACTCAATCCTAGTTATTATAGTGATGATCTCGAGGCCAGAGAGTCGTGAGTTCGAGTCATGATATCACTCTAGACTCACTATGTAGGTTTGCTGATGCACGTTAAATCCTGCATGATTCAGTCCTCACGTTAATGTAATGTGGAAGTTAGGAGGATGGGTCTCAGCTCAGGTGTCGTCCTAATTGCTTAACCGAGGTTCAAAATTACGAGGCTCTGTGTGTGTGTGTGTGTTTTGAACTCTTGCTGTTTTAAAGTGCGACGCTAATAAAAAATTAAGTATGTCTTTTTAACTTTAAATAAATTCATTCATTCATTTCAAATAGTAATTGTTTTCTCCATTTAATTATAATTTCAAGTAAGATGTTAATAGATTTTTAGTAAATCTCTTATGAAGCCCTCAGTTTGCGTAAGCGATCCTCTATACGCTATGTTTATTTGATCACCTAACTTATTATATACTCAGGCTTCTTTATTAATATAATTTTTGTAGCATTGTCGTCAACACCTTAATGAATAATCTAATGTAATAGTTACTTGCATACTTTTTGTAAAAAGTTCAAATTTCTTTTTAATAGGGAGAATTTTTAGTATAACAATCACATAGAATTGAGGAAGATATATATCAAATGCAGTTCAACGAATTTCACGAAAAATTAATTCACAGGAATTTTCACTGCCTTATTAGAAATACATTACTTTTCGATGAGAATATAACAAAGTTTATTCTTTGTTCCATGTTCCTTTCGGCCTTTGTTTGCAATACTAATACTTTGAATACTGCGTATTTAAGATCAAAACACGTTTTTAAAGATAAATAATGCAATTGAACTTTTTTTAAAAAAAAATTTTGAGGATATAAAAAATTATAAAATAACTTTAGTTAGTTTAACACAGGTAAAGTATGCATTTTTTATATTTTAAACCCTTACTGCAAATTAAAAGTTACGCGATTCGCTGCCCAGTGCTATCTTTTTTCATATAGGCATGCGTGTGAGGTTTATTGGAGGAAAAAGAAAAGACACAAATAAGCAAATTTTTCTCTGAAATAAGCAAATCTTTTGCACACTGTCAAGGTCATTTTATCGCATTCCGAAACCTTCGGAGTAGTTTCACTGATTGTTGCGCGATTATCATGTTTCGAAAGGACGGATATATACGTCCGGGGCACATAACGCACTGGTTGAGCGAGAGTGATACATACGCCGAGTGGCGCTTAAGGGATTTAACAAATAAATACTTAACATGTAAATACAAATAAATAAAAAAAACTGCTAAATCAAAAGAAGACAACGTTGAAACATTTGTTACTCTTTATTGATATATCGTTATTCTATATGATACAAATATAGGACGGATGCAGCATTGTATTGAAAACTCAAATTTAACATTTTACAATATATCTATAAACATCCTTTACTTTATCAACTTCGCAATATTAAATAAATAAAAAATAAATCATTTTACAAAAATGTAAGTTTATACAAGTCGTAATAGTTAATTTATTTGTTTATTAGTGTGATCAAAATTTATCCTTTGTTTCTATAAAAAAAAACATTTAATGATCTATATTGGTATATATATATATATATATATTTATAAAGCCAAATCGTAAGATGTTATAGTATTTCTGAATAATCAATATTTCTAATTCCAATCAGAATATTGTTTCATTTATAAGGTGTTTATTATATAAATGATTGATAACAATAACATACTATTTTATTAAAGAAATAATTTATTCAAAATTTTAAATTTGTTAAATATTTTTTAGCAATTTACTTTCAAAAAATATCTTTCCTCTAGATTCAAGAAAATTCGGTAGTTCATTATATTTACATTTTTATATTAATTGTGTATTTTAAGAAATAAATACCTGTCACTTTATTTTCTCATAATATGTTCTTGCAAAAGATATACATTGCATTTTCTAACAGTAAATGAACGAGGAAAATTTCCCTACAAAATCAATAATTATGCACTGCTGCTTTAAAAAAAAGGTTTATAACTTATTAATCCTTTTTGAAACAATATAAGAAAATGAAATCAATTACGTAAAATTTCGATTATCATATAATGTGTCGAATTTTTCAAAGGCTTTAACTAAAAAACTCTTATAAAACAGTTTAGCATAGCAATTCGGATGAGGCAGCAAAAAACCATTTTGCTAAGCCTGAAACATGCAAATTAGAATGATGAATACTACAGTTAAGATATTCTAAAAGTGTATGGTCTTCGGTCTATTCGACCAGATATCTACGTGTCACTTGGGTCTTTAAAAAATTCTTTTTTAATGCAAATTTTTTTATCTTCTCAAATTGTGAAAGAGCTCAAATAAAAGAATTGAATTGAATTTAAATATAAATTGAGAATTCGGTTGATATTTCAAGATCAAGAAACTGGATACAACTGAACTTTCACACTGAATTTTAAGGAATTAACACAGTTTCATATTTTTCAAAATCTGGAATTTTAATTACTTGTTACCCATATGTCTTTGATTAAGTTTTTATTGTATCCATCGTGAAAATAGAATAAGAATACTGTTCAAAATACTGTAAAAGAGTTTATTAAATTTCTTTATATCTTTTTCAATGTACCGAAGAATACTAATAATTTTAATCTTAAGTTCTGGGATTCAGCAAGTAGGGGGTACATGTAAAATGTTCATGATTAGTAGGAGATTAAGAAGCACTGTTTTACACGATATGCAAAAATTATCGTTGCGATATGATACAAGTATGATTGATAATATTGTGATCTGATATGAAAATTAACTGATATCGCTTACTTGATATGCTTTTGATGCATATATTTTATGACAAAACCCCCAGAGGTTTTAACTTAGATTGTATTGTTCTTTCAAATACGATCAATAAAAAAAAAAGTTAATACAGCTCTAGATTTCAGTTCTTCTCAAATATAACGGAAAGTCATTTCTTGGTTCTTGTGCTGCTTCAAGTCTCCAATAAGTTCGTTGGGAAAAGAAAAAAAATTATACGAAAATCAGTATCATAAAGTAAGTTTCTCATAAATTGGTGAGAAAACCAAAAAAACAATTTAAACCTTCTCTGCAATTCGACTGAACACAGAATGAAATATCAAAACTATGAAAAAGCTGCTTAGAAAATTAAGCTTAGATTGGTCACTTTGAAAAAGAAAACTCATAATCTAATAATGATGGTCACTGACAAACAACATCGTCTGCTTGGCAGTGTCCATCGGGTGACGACAGGAACAAGCGACCATTTTCACAAGAGCACATGGCATAGATCCCTTGGTAGGAACGGCCTCTACTGGTAGGAAGCGCTGTTCGAAGATTTCGGAACAGAACTTGTTCAGAATCCAGCCATATCTAAATAAGTAAAAATGAAAAGAGAATATTGAGTTTAAATTTGACTTGTTTATTGCATCCAAAAAGCCTTTTGGTAGTTACGTATTATCGCAACCTATTGGCGACTTAATATGAAACGAAGCATATAGCTGTCATTTCAGCGCATATAACATGTGCGAAATAGGGATGCCAACTTGGCGAGTTATCTTGAACGTTGGCGATTATTGCGATAATAAGTAAGTACCAACATTTTAAGTCACTAACCATTAATCTTGATAAGGCTTCTTCTCAAAAGTGAAATAAAATTATTTAGGTAGTAATCAATGATTATATTAAGAACATAAAAGAAAAATTTATAAAGTTGTATATATATATATATATATATATATATATATATATATATATATATATATATATATATAACTTATTTCCTCTTAAACTTATCCTCAGATTCAGGAGTTTCGTTTTATTATTATACTTGAGTCAAAAAGTCCCCGGAATGGTACCCTGCACTAACGCAGGTACTAGTTGGAGGGTAAATATCTGTTTCGGTAATTGGCTGCACTAATAAAGAAGACACACAACCATCTGGGATTTATTTCCTGTACTTATGGTGCTAGTGACAGATTATTTCTAATGAAGCAATTTTTTCATTCGTCGGATTTTGCAGTGTCGTCTTTGGAGGAGTGTTCAAATTCTGTATTTTGCTCGAGATTTCCCCTTCTAAGACACTCAAGAAGCTGAAGAAACCATAGGGAAAGGATTTTACCTGTTTCTATGGCTGAAAATTAAATTGAAGGGACATCGTTTTGTGAATTCAAATGAGGTGATCCAAAATATGACAAAGCAACTAAAGGACCTCTGAAAAAAGGGGATTCTAAGAGTGTTTTAAACAAGTTATACGAGCTCTCTCGAACAAGTGCGTGAATGCAGTAGGGCAGTACTTTGAAAACCAATGGGATAAAATTATTTTATTTTTATTTTTTAATAATTTATAATTGACTTATTCCGGGAACCTTTTGACCCTACCTTGTACTAATATATTACATCATTTGAAAAAAAGCATTCTCTCTTAGCTTAATGTACATGATAAAACACTAACTTATATTTATAAACTCTAGTTTCAAAATATTGAAATTTGTAAGGAATCCTGTTTTATTTTTGGATGTTTTAATGATTTTTGTTTTGTGCAGATAGTGTGGCTAAGTTACGCCTGGAATAAGAAGCAACAAAAAAAAATTCTAGTCATTAGAGTATTTTGATTTTTCCTTGTAATTACACTAATAATGAATAGAACGAAGAAATCAATATATTTAAAAAAGTAACATTAAAAAAATAGCCTTAACATTAAAAATAATATTTTTGAATGTTCATTTTTAGGAGAACGTGTTTCAAAGCTCAACGCGTACTTCTTGGAGAGAAAACGAAATTCCTACTCAATGATGGTATCATCGTAAATTTAGTGACTGATAAAAACTAAAATCAAAACATTTGTAATTTTTTCTTTTTGAATCATATAATTTTTAGTACAGTAACTATTAGAATAGACCGATTTTAAAGCTTTTATGGTTGCAAATGCGATTTTTTTATTTGTTGCAAATGTTGTACAGAAAAGTGAAAAAGAAAATCATAGTATTCGTGAAATTTACAAAAAAAAATAAAAAAAATATAGGAATAAAAAAAAAAAAAATTTAAAAATAAAAAATCAGTATGATTTCAGGAGATAAATATTGGTAGTTTTATTGATTTATTAAACTAATTATTATAGAATTCGGAGTTTTTAAGTATATAACTCTCATGTAACTGCTACGAAATGTATTACATCTTGTTGAAACTTCGTCAAATATTAAAAATGCTTTAAATACCGTATTTATTCGAATCCAAGCCGCACCCTAAATTCTCAACAAATTTTGTGGTAAAAATGAAAAAATAGGGTTAAAGGGTTTATCTATATCCAATATTTAAGAAAATAGATAAATTTGGAATGAGAACTAATATAATAAGTGAATAATTCAATTATTTTACTAATATTAAAATTTTTTAACTACATGCATGAACCTGTAATTGCTCGAACACTAGTACATGTTCAATTTCCTACATCCAACGAATTTTTCCATCTTCGATTTTAATACATACCCGATTTTCAGTACCATTAATATTCGGAAAAAAAGTGTGGCTTAGATTCGAATAAATATGGAAAATATTTTTCACAACACTGATATAAAGTGTATTAAATTGCACATACTTTTACATACTTTTTTCTTTCTATATCCAAAAATAAATAGTTATTTTCTTTCACGCCATTTTTAACGTAGTATTTTTTGAAAGATCTTGTTCAATGTTGCCATACAAATTATAAAGGAAAATATCTCTTTAAAGTTTAAATAAAATACAGAAAATTCAATCCCTTGGAGGTTTTTAAAAGGGTTTCTTAATAAAATGCATAATTTATCTATACTAATACTTACGGCATGATTCCTTATTTTTAATAAAATTCTCTTAGATTAAATGTCAAATGTGCCACGTAACTCTATTTTTTTACCCTAATAATTAGAATTTTCCATTGTTCATGTTCATAGAATTTTCTTAACATATTGAAAAAATCTGATTAAAAGGAAATAGAGAAGAAAAAATAATTAAGTTAAGGTCAAAATTTAAAATATTCTTACACGGCCTTCTCTTGATTGCAATTTAAAATCTTTTAGACAGGTAGCACTGATGTCGCTCGTTTTTGACTCTATACCTATGCCCTCTGGTGCATGAACCCGTAGTGTGCGTGTAGGAGATTCTAACCTAGAACAGAAAGTATAATGTATACAAAAACACATAAAATTTTGAGAATTTCCAGAAATTATTTTACTAAGCAAAATCCATGAAGAATACATTTTATATTATATTCTTTGAAAAAAAATGCTTCTTTGCATAATTTCCAGATTTTCGAGGTGGTGCGAAAAAATCTTTGAGCTCTTTCAAAATGTGCGAAACACTTTTCCCCTAGTGATTTCATATGGAAGATATTAATTTTAGACAAATTAGTGTTTTATGGTATGAGAACATAGTACATTTTTGACGTATTTGAACAGAAATAAAGATAGTTTTAGTTAGAGCTAAATAAGATTCAGCTCGTTGACTACAAAAAAATACCTATGTTAATTTTAAACAAGTTTTAATAAATATTTTCTTAAAAAATATGAAAGAATTAATCTGAGTAATAGGTGGTCAAAACTGAACAGATACATTAGAAAAAGATGAAATAAAACAAATATTTTTCATAAGGGTTTGTTGCGTCCTTCAAATTTGGAAAATTCATAACAATGCATCCGTTTACGCACTAGAAAGTTGATTACATAAAATTAGAAAAGTAATCACGGATTACGTTCGTTCAGCTCTAATGCTTTCCCCAATGAGTAATGGCAATCAATTAAATGACAATTCAATACATTGTTTTTATAATGCATTAAATATAATTCATAAGCTCGCAGAGAAGGGCATGTAAGAAAACATTTTCTTATTACAGTTAAATTATTTAAAATTATTTCCCAGATACTTATATTTTGTGGATATTCTTGTATTTTTCTATACATCATATAATGAGACAAATCATAATGACATAATATGTCAATGGAAAGTAAATTTGGATGAAACAACTATTCTCTCATTCTTTGCTACCCATTTTTATTGCAAATAAAATGCAATTAAAGAACACTTTTTTTCTCATTTCATTTCACTCTCGTTCATCCTGTTATTACTACACAAATCAAATTTTGAATTTGCTTAAGTAAAATGTTTTTCTTTAAAAACTGTGATAGAAAATCGTAAATTAAGATCGAGAAAAAATTAATAAATACCTTTTTAAATTTAGTTTACATAAATCATTTAAATTACAGCTTCGTTTGTAAGATAAAATGCAAATGCAGTTTTATATATATCAATATATTTAATAAGATTCTTGTGATTTAGTATTACTTAGAAATCGACATCATCAGTAATATCAATTATTTCAGTGAAGAATGTATTTTCAGTAATTTTAAATTCCCCGCAAATTTGCATGCTCTCATTGATGAAATGTTCATGTCAATAAATGAGTTAATTATCAATTTTAATTAAAAAAACTAGTTTTAATATAAAAGGTATTTAATTCTTAACAAATTGTAGCAAATTTTAAAATAAAAAAATAATTAAACAAAATTGTAATACTTTATTACAGAATAGATAGATATTTACAATAACTCCTTTTTCAGGCCATTTAATTTGCATGTCAACATATATCGGAATTCAAGGAAGAAAATTTAATGTCTTTTACGACTAAAATATTATTCGAATAATTACATGAAAGCTAAATGCGATGAAATTAAATGGATGAATACAACAATAATAAAAATAAATCATTTTATTGGATTATCGATTTTAATTTAATATATTTTCAGTGCTGTTCGAATTATGTGCATAAATATGAAAAATGTTAATCAAAATTCAACAGTTTTCAAATTGCTAATTTCTGCAAAATAAAAAAAAATGAAAATCATCTAGGAAAATACTATATGTTTAACTTAGATACACAAAAAGAATAGTTCAGTCTTTTTTAATAACTTCATGCTATATAAATTCATAATATATATATGAAAGAAAAATATTTCATTTGAATGTAAAAATATCATCATTTCGGCTTTTTAGAAAATGATTACTACACTTATTAATTTGTTAATTAGTTTATATTAATTATTCTGATTAAGTTACATAAAATAATTAATGGATATTATTTTTAACGTTGTTTATAGTAAATGGATTGAAATGATTTTTCGTAACGGTAGTTAGCTTATAATTGACTTGACAATTACTTAAAGGTTCACCTTTTACAGAATCAAATAGTTTATCAAATTTACTCTCCGATTTATTCCAGTATTTTATTTATTATTTCCTAAAAAAGAAGTTTAAAATTAATAAGATAGCACCTAAATTGTACAATAAGTGCGGATTTCTTTTATTTTGATAGGATGAATTTTGTTGTTTTCCAAGAAAGAAATAATATATCATAAAAGAATTCTTTTTTCATGAAATAATATTAATTGACTAAAAAAAACTATTTCGTAAGAAAAAGGTGGTTTTATTACTTTGAAACATGAATTTCTCAGACTTTTATAGATAAAATCACATAACTTCCAAACGATATTGTGAAAAGCATATAAAACTAACAAATCAATTTCCGCAACATGCAGTTTCATATACTTGAATCTGAAAATTCTTTATAGAACTTGTACTCTCTCTCTCTCTCTCTCTGTCACTCTATCATTTTATTTATATATTCTGATAGTTGATGTGCAATCACGAACGGATATTTCAGACTTATATTGAAAATGATGAATTGAAGCTCGGAGAAATTGACATATGTCATATAAAAACTCGGCCTTGTGACATTCACATGACAACTGCATTTCCTGCATTGTTGTATATAGTTATTGAACCAAGAAAAGTTCTGTCGTTGATCCTTGCTCTCTTGTCATGTAATGTGTTTTCAGAACAAACAGATTCCTTATTTTGTCCTCCATGTGTCATCTGCTTTGATAAATCAAATTCCTAAATTCTAAGTAGTCTGGGTTGCTAATTTATAAAGGTTATCCTAAACTGTACTATTGGGAGATAGATTAATTTTTTTTTCTGTACATAAAAAATAAATATGCTGCGTTTTTTAAAGAATATTTGTGGATGAGATTTTTCTTATTTTGTTCTGTTTTGACTTATGCCATTTTCTCATACAAAATACTATTATACCTAATAATTTGCTGCAGCTTGTTTGAATGCAAACTCTAAGAATTATAATTATAGCTCTGATTAGCATTTTTTGAGGACTTGATTTGTATTTGTGTATTTAATACTTTCTCTGATTTATTTTGAAACATAGACGCACATAAAAGCTCCTTTTTTCAAGTATTTTTTATTACTTTTTAATAAACTCGTATGTTTATAAACATATATAAATTTGATATTTATTTTCAAATACATTTATTATCTTTTAACGCTATTAGTACGTACTGTATATTTTGGTGTATAACTTGCACTGAGATTTTCAAGCTGCATTTCTTATATTTTAGGTATATTCGCTGCATAATGCGGGCCTTTTTTTACAAATAAATTTGAAATGTACATTAGCGAGGCTCTTATTTTTTGAAGTCTTTTATTGTAGTATCAAATAGTACAGTGTTATACAGTATAGTATATCTTTTAATTTATAGTATTGTCCAGGCTTTTTTGAAAGCAGTGATATGCGTCTGAAAGTAAAATCCTTTTTTTTAATGAGCTGTGTATTAGTTCTTTACCATTACAGAACTAGTACATTCCCCGGAAGCTAGTATCTATTTTTAGTGTGGTGCCATAGAAGTGCATACCAATCGCCGCTGATACTTTTGACGCCTAGTTTCCTCCCTAGAGGAAGGCACCTGAGCACTGAGGATGCGAGTCTGTACTAGGGTTTAATTTTACCGAAAGCACCTAAGCCCAATTGACACTCTATGGATCTTTTGCATGCCGTATAATCATACGACATGGCCATTGTCGATTTTCTGCATCATGAAAATCCACCATTGGACCGGGGTCAAACCCGCAACCTTAGGTGCAGATGGCAAACGACAAACCAACCATGCCACAGCCGGCAAGTACAATCCTTAATCACAAGAAAATATGTCGAAGGGACAAGATAAGGTATGTCAATTATTTTTAATGAACAGTTTTTGGAAATGTGTAGACATCTATTTTTTTTTATGATCATCTTTTCTTTATTTTTAAAGCTATTTTTTTAAATTTTCGCCGTATAAAGTGCAGCCGTACATTTGAATGTAATTTTTTAAATTAAATGTCTGTGTTATACGTCGAATATACGGTAATTTTTATCCATTTCCCACTATGCAAATGAGTAAGATCTTTCATTTTTCTCTAAATTTCGGTAGATTGTGTACGTCGATTTGATGTACAATAGTCATAATACAGATTTAAGTTACGAAACTTATTTTTTAATTCACTTTACTCGCACTTTACAAATAAAATTTAAATAGAAAATTCCTGTGAATTCAGCTTTTATAAATCATCTAGAATTATTGCTTAGCTAATATTTTTAACTGAATGATTTACTTTTTTTATACATTACAATTAGTAACAGATTTTAAATTTGAGACTATTTTTAAATTTTAATTAATTCTAACACTTTGTTAATTTCAGGTAATTGGCAATATATTCTTCAGTGTTTATTTTAATTCGATTCTAAAAAGAATTTCTGACTTCTCGTTTTAAAATAGTTTCTTTTTTTATTCGTGCTGTTTTTGTTAAACTTTTATGCTGTGTATGAGATACCTCTTTACCGCAAGATGATACGAAAATCAAATTTTATTCTTTGAAAGGAAATTGTGATCATTATTTTATTCACGAAATAAAAAGTAAAATAACATTATTCTATAATACGCAGGAGAAAACAACGTGATAATTATACTGATAGCTGAAAAACTTCAATATTTTTATTGGAATACTTAAAGGCATAGTTTTGATTAAGTACATTATTGTAATTGATTTTTGCTGTGTTCCCGAACATGAAATATATACTGTGCCTATGCATATATTTATGAAAAATATTTCTTAGGGAAAAGTTAAGCGTAAAAGGAAAGTGATGAAAAATATATTTTTCACTTTCCACTGTTATATTAGCCGCCCATTCTGGTTTAGTGGTTAGTGACGCTGACTGCGGTGCCTTAGGGCCTGGGTTTGAATCCCGGAGAAGGCATGGATATTTGTGCTTTCCTTTTTGTTGTAAGCCCCCGTGTGTGGTACATGGGGTTTATAAATGATTTCGATTAAAAAAACTGTTATATTATACTTCTTTAAACCTCTCGCATGACCGCATTCAAAATTGAGCTCATTGGTATTCTATGAAGGGAACTTATTTTACTTCTTTTGGGAGATATGTATATCGGCTTAAGCTTGATCTTGTCAGGTGATGGTTCAAGTTTTTGAAGTCTGCCACACAACTCTCGTGAAGTTTTAGAGCGATTTTAATATTCAATCTATCATAACATTTACTAAAATTTACGTAAACTGCACCCTTTTCACAGAAGAATAAATGGGTCTTTTTTACGTCAGATTAGTTTTCCAGTTGTTGATTATAAAGTGAACTGCAGACAGGACTCATTCTTCACTTTTTACACATCTGTTTTTTTCAACGAAGAAGATACTTATTATTTCAGAAAAACTGAACAAAATTTCTTAGTACCATAAAAACCGATTTATTGACAAGCACTCCTTGCTGTACTTAAGTGAGAACAGGAATATGTGCACAAAAAAACTAACGAAGTAATATATGTGATGCCGTTTGAATAAACATTAAAGGAAGTACGATGGTATGAATCATAACAATGTTCAGTCCGCTGTTACTGGTGCAGCAAACCAGTTATTAAAAGATATTAAGAGAGTTATGTCAAAACATGGAAATATTACCCTCCTTTTTTCAACGTTTATATGCCTAAAATTTAATATAGTCAGAGATAAAACTTCTTCTAGCTGTTTCTAGTTAGTATCTTAAATTTAAAATGATTATTGATCAAATTAAACCATTCTTAAGAGTATGGGACCTTACCCTTACAGGAAACAAGAGAACAATCACAAAGTCGACCAAGCACGAACAAAAGTAGAAAAAAATGCAGTTGTAAACACCGCATGAGAAATAATATGCATTCAGTGCCAAAAATTAACTATAGAGAAACGTTTAATTGAAAGCTAACATTGTGAAGTATTAAAGGAATTACAGGTAAGTGCTAATAAAAGAAATGTTGATTAGTTTTCATGACACGTGTTTCTATGGCTTCTAGAAGATGAATGGCAGATATAGTGAGCGTTGGCGTTCTGTGAGATAAAACAGGACAATCCTTTAAAGGTGTTACACTTTTCTTTGGCGTTCATTGTTCCATCTTTTCACAATTTTGGCAAAAGCTCCAAATAAGCCAAATAGGAGTTTGAAGATCTATGGCCGGTTACCCAAAGGCTGTGGTTCCCGCGGAAGATCGATATATTGCTGTTATAACTATTCAGAATCAGGGACGTCTTAAGACTATTTGAGGCCATGGGCTTCTATGCAAAAGTAGGCCCTACCAGAGATCTTTAAAAGTAGACAGTATATAGCATGCATTACCAAATACTTGTTCAAACGGCAAGTTGAAACAAATAAATATGCACGACTCACAATCTCAAAAACCTAGGCACAAACCAGCTTGACTGATGACCGCATTTCGACTAAATGAGTTGAGTGATTATGAAAAAAGGTCTAGATATGAACAACTGTCATCACATAATAATACTGTATTTTGCCAATTGACATGCAGTTTGGAGTTCCCCTGTTTTTCGGAGAATATTTGCGGGAATAATATTTGTCGATTAAAATTATCCGGATCATGATCTTATTAAGTCAGGGTCGAGAACAAAAGAAGGATCCACCGAGTTTGAGGCCCTGGGAAGGGCCCAGTTGGCCCATGTCTTAAGAGGTCCCTGGTCAGAATCGAAAAGTGTTTTTATGCGCAACGTATTTATGGTTGCAGCATAACTACTGTGCCCTGAAGGCTGCATATGAATGGATTGTACACTCGTATTGTACTCCCTATCAGTTCAGTCCAGAAAAGCGCGATTAAAGAGGTGTTGGTAACAAGTAATGTCGTATTTGGGCAAAGCTATGGTTAACGGGTGTCGAGATTTGCTATGGTGCCAGATACAAATCGTGTAAGAGCCTGGAGAAAACAAGGCATAAGCAATTGGCTCCAAAACATCATTGAGTACTATCCATTCTGAGGTGGAAGTGACGTGCTGTAGGATGGAATTTCGTTGGGATATCGCTCTGACTTGCACACTAATTAACAAAGGTTTTGTTACGGCTGTCCAGTATCGAGATACAGTCCTTGAATACACTGCAACAATTGGTTTTGTTTTAATTTTAATAGAGGATAATGCGCGTACCCATAAAGCTGACAACGTTGACGGCTCTCTGGAGAGTAAGAAGATTGCGTGTATAGATTGGTCATCATATTCTTCCGATCTTATTTCTAATGAAAATCTTCGGGGTGCCCTCAGTTATGCTGTTTCTACTCGTTTTACACCTGCGACCATTTTTACTTAGTTGTGAAAAGCTCTACAGGTTGAATGGCGATTACTTGACTCTGCGAGGATTGAGCATCTCAAGGTAAGCATTGTCACACATGCTGTAAGTTTAGCATGATTACGAGGGGTGGTCACATATCCTATTAAGGTCGGTTTTATATGTTTGTTTTAAATTTAAGCATTATTTTGTAAATGACTTTGTATTATTAATTATTAACATTTAATATTAATTTCATCTTTGTATTTACATCTTTGTTTTGTTCCATGCATTAACTTATTTACTACTACCTAGTGTACTTTGTGTCATTTTTCACAATTTATCTCTTCGTGCTTAATTGCTTAATTCTTGACTGTGGATTCTTGATTATTGAAGCCTCACTTTAAAGTAATGGGAGGATTGATGGCAATGGACGTCGTAATTCTGAAACACAGTTCAGTGAAATTCCACATCACGCTAATGTGAGGGCTTTTAGTGACAACTAATAAAGCATGATGAATACTCCCCTATATGATGGACCAACAGTGAGGCATTAGAATTTGAACCCCTGTATCTACAGAAACAATGCCAGCCATGAAATTACGACCATTGTTATTGGATAAGATATTTTAATTAACATTTAGAAATATTTTTACAAACAATTGCATTATATTTTTAAGTTATTGTTACAGGTATTTATTATTTTAAAATTTTAAAATTCTTTTGCATCGTGAATAAAAGGTTTGTATGACAGAAGTATGTAGCATTCCATCCTACAGAATTTTCATGTGGCCATTTGGGCACACAGTCATAAAAGTTATCATATTTCAATTAGCGCTGTAACTCTGGATTTAACGGTAGCTCACCGATCGAAAATCATTCACTGATTCTATTTGGCTGTTATAGAAACATACCGATCATTAGAGACAGCATTTGGAATGATTGGGCACAGCTTTACAGATAACTGTCTGACTTTTTTAGAATTGCTTCATCACTTGAAAGCTCCAAGAAAGGGGAGTATCTTTGATTGACTGTATTGCTTTAATGCATCCGACAGCATACCAGCACTCACTACACGTAATTTTTCTTCTTTCAGCCATAGACACAAAAATATATGATCAAAAAGATTCTTCTGAAAGTTATAAACACTTCACTTCATCATTTAAAACACATCCAGAAACCTGTTTTCTGACGTGCCTTCTATGACTGTCTAAACAGCTAATAATGAAAGGCTGTCATATAAGATATTTGCATACTACTATTATCATTAAAGACCATATAAATTCAGATATATTTTCAAAATTTGAAAATTTACATTACGTGATTAACTTTAGCTATTTTATTTCAAAATATTAAAAAGAATTGACTGCTAATTTTTTTGAATCCTGTCATTTGAGTGAATAATGAGAATTTTAAACTCACACTAAGTAAATCAAGAAATCTAATTATTTTGAAAATGATGAAACATTACAGGAATAAAATTACAGTTATGAGAAAAAATATTTTTCATGGTAAGTTCTTTAGAGAACAATTAAGTTTTAAAACAAATGATAAGCGAACTACTGATCTAGATTATTTGTTCAAATGCTACCTGAAACACGTTCTTGTATTTTTAAGGTTACATTTGTACACAGTTTGAATTTAAAAATAATGGAAATATCTAAAAAGATTTTCACGTCTTAATTAATAATATATAAAGCCAGAAACTTGCTTCTTCTGATAGAATAGCTGAATAAAATTATTTAAATAAAAATTCAGATAAAAAACAGTTATTTAATGGGCAGTATTTTGGCAACTAAGCCTTTGCAGACACGGCGAATCCCCAAATGGGAGAGCCTTTTCATGGTGGCACCATCTAGCAGCGGTTCTCGCTACCAAATTTCGAAGCTTAAATTATTTTTAATTCAAGCTATCGTCGGAAAATATTGCCTTGAATTAATTTTGCCGAGAGTACCAGAGCCAAGCTGATACTTAAGGGATCTTGCCACGTAATTATATGACATAATTGCCTACGATTTTCACATCCAGAAAATCTATCGACTCCAGTCGGGATCGAGCCCGCAACTTTGGGCTTGTGAAGCGAGTACGCTACCTGTGTATGCCTCCAAGCCAACAATACCAAAATAGGCAACAGAGCTATTTTACAAATATTTAAACAAACATCAAATTAAGAAACGGAATTATTTTACTAAAATATGTATAAATTAATCATATAATTCTCTAATTGTTGCAAAGAAGTATTCGCATCACAATACCTAATTTTCTTACAACTACAAATACTTTCCTTAAATTTAAAGAATAAAAAAACATGAAACAGAAATTCAACTTTTTAAAAATTATTATAAGTCCAAGTATATCATATAAAATCCACTAAAAACTACCAATTTATTACATTTTGCATTCATTTATAAAATTGGGGATGGAGTTTGCCAAATAAATTTTAATTATCTTGAAGAGTCTCCAAGGAGAAGCGAAATTATTTTTAACAAATATGAAAAGTATTTCCGGAGATCTTTATTAGTTAATATATATTCAGTTATTTCACTTACTTTAATTGCCTTGATGGTTCAGATTTGATAATTGGAGTTTGAATAGAACCAGTGAATGTGACTCCTGATTTTCCTGAAATAAAAAGAAATAATAATTTTAAAAAAATTTCTAATTGTTTCCTTAGATTATATAACAAAATAACCATGGATTAAGTTTAAAATTATAGGTACTATTAAAAGATTTAAAAATAAACATTAAGTATTTAAAATTATTGAAGATACATATTTCGGGAATATTTTTACTACTTATTTGAGTATCTCCATTATCCCTTTAAGACTCCGCCCACATTACCATGCGAATTAGATATTCTTATACGTTTTTTCTTCTGGAATAATCGTATGTAAGAAAATTCCGAATTGAAAGATCTATCAGGAATGCAGAAAGTGTAAAGAATTACTTTTTATCAGTAGTCCGTGGTTGTAGTCCATGTTTTAATATCAACTGGCAAGTCTAGCTTTGCTTATAAGTATAACTGAGACACGCCGCCCTTTCATTTGTCATAAAAAAGTAATTATAAATATATTTATAATTTCAAGGTAACTGATTTTTCTCTTAATATGCAAATACTGTAAAATAGTAAAAATGTTAATTATACTCGGTTAATGTTACTTGTAAGATCTTAAGATCTCGCAAGCCCGAAGATCGTGTGACTTAGGCGTTGCGTAAATCACTACTGTTGTAAAAGCTATGTGAATTTTCTTTTCTGTTTCAGTAAATGTAATAAAGGCCTAAGGAAAAACGAGATATATTGTTAAATAATTAGTACCATATTTCCTTGGGGGTTGTAATAAGCGAGTCCATTTTCCTTTCTCTCGCTCTTTTTTTGCAATTAGTTTTCTCTTTCATATATTCGTTGAGAATTATGGCATATTCATCTTCTACACAGATATCTGCATCCATCTCTCCCCACCTCTAAGAAATTTGGACTTTCCGGGGGGGGGGGAGGTCGTTGGTAAGGTACGGTTTTAATTTTAATTTTTTTTGTTTTTCAGGGATTACTGTTCTAACTTTTAACTACAACAAAAAAATTCAGGAGTCTAAAAGGAAAATAATTCTCACACAAATGAAGATATTTTACATTTTATGCATATTCTGAACTTAGTCATCACTCAGATCACGACTATGCTGCGGACAAAACATTTGAACCCAATATACTGATGACATTTCAAGGCCTTACAAGTTCATATTTGAAAACTGCGAAAGCAGTTCGAAAACACGTTGTGAAAAATTCAATATTTGTTTTTGCTTGTCAAACACAAAAGCATACTTTAAAGATTTCCATAGTAAATAAATAATGAGTCAATAAAATTATAAATAATTCATCATTAATTTCTGTATTTACTACAATTTTATCTGAATTAAGTTTGTTTATTCAATTAAATTGATGCCAAAAAAATGTACAACTCGCAAATGGATTGAAAAATTTATAACTCGTAATGCGGTTTAGGCTTTTCCTGATGGTTTCACAGGAAAAGCCAAATCCGCACGATCTTGCTGGTACTGTCTACGTTCCAGGAGGATAGAGAAAGTTTATTTTAGTATTTTTTCGAGTGTGTCGTTGGGGTTAATACAGTATTAATAACCAGAAAATATTGAAGATAAAAGTATTTCGGGCTTAAAGGTTATTTCCCATAAAAGAGGTCAATGATGTAGTAAAATGTGAAGATTATCATCTTTGAATTTAGAAAAAGTAAATAAAATACAGAGCAGCAGTCAAAATTGTAAGACCGGCATTCCGTCTTTTGTATTTTCTCATATAAACATGTTTTCATTTCCGTTTTGAAAATTGCTTTCTATGCTTTTGTTGTCATATTGAAAGTAACCTTTATATTATTTTTCATTTTCAACTTAAGTCTTACTTTTTTTGTGAACTTTTTTTTTATACTTTGAAAAAGAATTTGAGAAATAAAGATAATTGAAACAAGAATAGAAGTATGAGTAAGTTCTGAGCTGCGAATTTTTACCTACCCTCGTCTAGATGAAAAATAAAAATTAAAATTATCTTTTTAGTTTCATGTAGCTAAAATTTAATAACTTAATATCAAGGAAAGAAAATAAATAATAAATAGTGCAGAATTGAAAATTGGATTAAATATAAAATAAATTTTCACAGTTCAAATGCACAAAATGTAAAACACAAACTTTAATCAAATAATAATTGCATTATTTTGAATAGTAAATTTAATGAATTAAGACAGAAAAATAATGATTTAATCCAAAAATAAATAAATAATTCTTCGCAGTTGGAATTTAAAAGCATTTATGGAGTACAGGTTATAAAGAATGAATAAAACTCTCTTTCGAAAGTGAAGTATTTTCACATTACGCCTTGGACACATCTGAAGGTAAAACAAAGGAAAATAGCAGCTAAAGCCTTACAGAGATCATCTAGTTTAATTACAGCATTAGAAAATAAGAGATGAGTAAATTACCTGTGACTCTCATTTTATCTGCTGCCATTATAACTTCCTTTCCATCCACTTTTAAAAGAATATCCCCTGATGGTCTTCTAATTGTAAACTGAGACGTCAGTAAATCTAATCTTCCATCACCTGATTCAAAGAAAATCATTAGGAAAATTAGTTCAGTGTAATTTTTTAATGCATACTATTAAAATGATTACATATTGGTTCAAATTATTTTTAATTAGTATAGCCTACCTAAATTTAATCTACTCGTTATTTTTCCCTTCGAGTTTCTCGTGTTGATTGTGATATTTCTGGAGGATTCAATCCTTAATGGCTGATCCTGAAATACAAAATCAATTATACGAAAAGGACATGCACTTCAATATTTTGAAAAATGTTTTAAAAAGAGACTCTTGCAAAATTATTTGAATATCTTAAGAAAACATTTAAAAAATTTTCTCGAGTTTGGATTGTAGATATAAAATTGCTTTGAATTACATGTTAATATTATTAAGTTAGAAGTTAAATTATAACTGCTGCATAATGATTAGTATATATTCTTTTGAAGTAACAAAATGAAACTTAAAAATTGTTACAGGAAAGTTTAGTAATGATAGCTGTTTGGATAATTCTCTTTTACATACGACTAAGTCTCAAGAAAAAAAAATTAAAATAACATGTGAATATATAGGATTTTCAATGTTTATCTAATTTCTACATTTAGAATTTTAAAGGAAACAAATATATTTAAACATTCCGATGTTATCAAAAGATTTATTTCCTTTCATCTTTCATCATTCAATCATGAATATTTCTAGGGACATAAGTATTCAAATATTTACTTTTTATTGAAAAATGAGACTTAACAGACAGTTTTATAAATAATATTATTTTATTATTTTTGATAAAATATATTCTTGAAAATTGGATAAAATTTGCAATGTATGGGTATCTTCTCTTGTTAATTCTCATATTATTTTAGAAAAAAAGTATTTTATTATATCTTACATTAAAAAATATTCTTCTAACAAACAATTATCTTGCTTATTATTTAAATGGAATTACAGTAATTGGGTTTAATTTTTAATTAAATCCAGTGTTTTCAGGTATACTTAAATACAGGTTTTTATAAATAAATTTAATATGTAACTCTTAAAAATATATTTTAGTTTAATTTATTCATTTTTATTCCTATTATTTCATAAAAAATGCTTTTGCACATTTTCATTTTATAAAGAAGGTAATTGTTTCAATTATGTACTAATTAATATTTCAGTCACAGACGTACTAGATAATTAAGTCTTAAGACAAAGCAATATACAAATAAAAATAATTAAAATTCTACAGGTTTACTAAATGTGGGACAATTCCGAGAAACTTGCATATGGGGGGGGAAGTAATTTTAATTTCACCACACAAATAATGTAGCCATAAAATAATATATTACGGAAATAAGGGAAAAAATTAAAATAATTTCATAAAAAAATAAATTAATAAGATATTATATATATATGAGGTATTTTACATAAAATAAATTAAATCAAACAAAAAGAAAATAATAATAAGTCTTTATAGCAATTCAGTTGTGAGGATTTTCATTTTTCTTAAGAAATTCTGCAAAAATACCAGCCTTTTTCTTTCTGACAGCGTAGGGGGAAATATTTTCAAAAATAACTGTAGTTTTTGTTATACCACCCAACATTTTAATTTCATTTTTTTATTTTCCCCTCTGTTCATTAAATTACTAAACAATAAAAAATTCCACGAATACCAGTACGACATTCTAAACAAATATTACAAGAACGTTTTATTTTGTTTTTGCTTCCATTCCGGTTTTACCAGATGACAAAATTCCTGCCGGTCGCAGTGAAAAAGTATAAAAAACGGAGTAAAAAAATATAATTACTCCACTCAATTTGGCAACGTTTCAACACGGCAGCAGACACAAAAAAGAAATAAAAAATAATGAAAAAAATAAGATAGAAGAAAGAACAAAAACTTTTCAGAGGTGGACATTTATGAGTTATTTTTCTTGCCTTTCCACGACAAACGATACGTTTTCTAGGTTCGCAGTTGTTAGTTTAGTGCAATTCAGAATATATAAAAAAAAAAAGTAAACGTGATGGTTCGAAATTAGTGATCATTTATCGTTTGCACAATGGCTGTGAATTCTTGTCGGAAGAGGGCGTTATAGTAGCTGAAAAGGAGAACTGGAAAGACAAAATACTGGTGCAAAATGAAGTTGGGTAGGAGTCCTTTGGTTTTAATTAAATTCTTTTCCTAACCGGCAATTAAATTCTTTGCCCAAAGATGAAGAATTTTCCTGAATTCATATGCGTTTTCATGGTTTATATTCTCCATAATGTAAGTTAGAAAAGAGCGCCGAAAGATTAAATAAAAATCACAGAAATTATTTTATTAAGTTTAATTTAATATCTTTAAGAATTTCAGGGATTGTATAAAAATTACTTTTCGTATTACGTGGGATCTTCACTTTATTTACAGATATGTTAGAATCTTTTTAAAAGTTAAAAATTATTTCATATATTTTTAACTAGCTTTCCTCGGTTTTAGAAGATATTTGTTGTGTTTCAAAGTATTCATAATGAAGTAGTTTATTACCAAATAATTTACTTATTCAAACTTATGTTAAGAATAACTTATGGCATAATATTAAACTAGAATAATTTTTTTAGTGTTTTCTAAACTTGAATAAAAAAGTTAAAAGACTAAAAAAATAACTTGTACACATATATCTTCTATATTACATACACATGCGTTTACCATCTCAAGGTATCCGACTACCCTAAAATTGTGAAGTTTACCAAAAATTGACAAATTTTTGTTATGACTTTATTTTATAGGCAATCTTATTAGCTTTACAAAAATACCAAGTTTATCATTTTCCGTTCAATAGAACAAAAACTACAAGTGTTTTAGTAAAAGCAGATGCCATTACTTTAAGCAAGATGCCACACTTAAAAACGCGTTTTACTCGAAATGTGATTTTTTTTTCAATGCTTAAACGGGGCCAGCGACTGCTGAAAAAGTTTTGAAAATAATTAACTGAAATTTTTTGTGTAAGTTCTGTATAATAGTAGAAGTGTTTTAACCCTCAGATTTATTAATCACTGTTTTATTACAAAATTTACAGTCCCTTATGTGAATATAATCACTGTTTTTTTAAGCAATTTCATATAGTAACTGAGATAAAGTTCTCTAGTTTTTGAAAAATTAAAATATCTCTTATCCTGAAGGTCATTTCGACAATGAATAACATAGTAACACATCAGAATTGAAAAATTGAAAATTTGTTTATAAACCTTTGGTACAGAATGGGCCGCGTTTATGTTATTTTTTTGTCAATTTTATCCATTTTTTCCCATTTTAATTATAATAATTTATTTTTCACTTCTTAATTTTAGCATATTTTTCTTTAAATGTACTAAAAAAATCTAAAAAACAACAACAAAAAAATCCACATATCACCATTTTTTTTAAAAAAAAGTTGTCGCAACCAGTTGGATACCTTAAGACTACACAAGGTATTGAAGCTGTTATTTAATTTATCGCACATATTGTGTACTTCAGACTTAAATTATTTTTACTTGCTAATTTCAAAATAGTGAAAATGTAATTGAAAATAACTAGCTACACTACAGTTAGACTCTATAACAGACTCCAGCCACTTCGATTGATGAAGTGTAGCATATAGATTTCAAGTAGTATGGAATGACATACTCGTATCTGTCATCTAAGTCCAGTTCAACTTGAGCCTAACTGAATTAGAGACGTTTTAGCTGCCAGAGACGGCAACTATGCGCTCTAATATCAGATCGTTGTTGAGTTGTGAATATGAGTCATCATGCTACTGAAGTCCTACTGTATGGAAGGGTTAATGCACGTTAAATCTGTTGAGATTTCAGGTCTTCACGTTTATGTGGTGCAGAAGTTTGAAGAGTGAGGTACTAGCCGTGAGTGAGGTTAGGAGCCGTCCTTGTTTTATCGAGCAAAATTCAAAACTATAAGCAGTAATCTAAATACTGAAAATAACTTTTTAAAGTGACAAGACACATGATGTTTTTCATTGTTCAATCATTATAAAAAGAAATTAAATAAACAAATAAAAAAATAATAAAACGAATTAAGCTCTATAAGTTCAAAATTAAAAACAAAACTTTAATGTTGGAATGTCGTAAAATATAAATTAATGGATAAATGTTTCAGAAAATAATTTTAAGTCTATATAACAGATCACATGCTTAATAGACCTCCAAAATTTCTCAATAATCTCAAAAACAACTTGCGTTTTATTTTACATAATTGACAAATATCATTAAAAGTTCAAATTAAAAATATATATGAAAAATGTTTTCACATATATAATTACCATTATCAGTACATATGCGATTTATTTATTAGAAAAATTACACTGAATTCAGATTTTTTTCTTTTTAGGGTTGCTAAAAAGTTACAGTAAATATAAAATATATTTAGATATGTTTAAACTAGTTTCTATTCCTAGTATACTTTTTTGCAATTCAGTTGTACAGTAAATTAAAATTACTTAACAACTTTAGCTGCAATTGCACATATTGCACTAATCTTAGGGGGGGGGGGATCGACTTAAAGAACGAAAAAAAATGAAAGGAAAAAGTTTTAATATTTCAAATAATCTTGTAATTAATGTTTAAGTATTTTTTATATTCAATAATACAGTCTGTAAAATCATTTAACCTCCGATATCAGGTTATTTTCAAAACGGATGCATTTTAATCATTTTATTGCTATCAGAATAACAATATAAATTAAAGTGAAATGATAATAACGATACATTACTGTTATTAACATATTTTTTTTCCTCCAATCTATGAAAGAATTCTGTAAATATTGTTCATTTAATATATTTTAGAATAATTACAAAAAAAAAAATACTGGTTTTAAAAATATTCAATCCATTAGTGATTTTAAAACATTATAATTATAAAAATTAAAAAGTTTATTAACTGTTAAAAAATACTTTTTTTCATATTTTTATTTATTTATTTAATTAATTTTGCTTTTACTAATACATATTTTAAACAGTTTTACAGAGTAATATTTATTACGTAATAATGCATCCGAGTTATAGAAGATTTAGATTTAAAAAAGTTTATTTAAATAAATGACTAGTGTATTTTAACGGACTTTCGAACGCAATTTGAAAGCATTTTATTCTGATTCTTCTTAATATTCGTTTCTTATTAAAGAAATTAAAATTTGTAATACCGCAGATTATTAATTATAACTCGTTGTTGTTGATGTTAGGTCTTGATGCTTATATTTTGAACTTTGGCCAATATTTGTTCAGATAACAATGAAATAAGAAAATGCGAGTTTACTTTTGGAAAATATATCTTTCATATCTCTACAATTTTGTTCTGATAAAGGCTAAAGATGATAAGAAAAAGAATCAAAATATTTTTATCATTGCAAAATATCAAAGTAGTGATGAAAAGGTAATCCATAACTGTGACAGAATCAAAAGAAAACAAATATATCGAATGTTTTGCTATGTATTTAGTTAAAAATGTATAGACGATATTCAACAGAAATAAGTAGAAATTTGAAAGAATTTTGGAAAAAAGATTTGATTGTTAAAAACGCTGAAAATAATGAACCATTTCGGATTGTTTGGAGAATAGTTAATTTCAGCATGTGCATACTAAGAAATAATGAATACGTTTGTAGTCCAATCTTCGTAGTAGAAACTCTACAAGACACAGATTGGTATTTACGATTGTATCCTCGTGGTGAATCCAACGATGGAGAAATTGTGTGTTACCTGCATAGAGGTAGCAGTGGTCCAGATACAGTTACAGTTAAATATAAGTTTTATGTAGGATTTCCGGAAGAATTTACAGAAAAATTGCAAGCATTTGATAAGTGTTCTCAATCTCTAGTTTCGGCAAAAGCAGACCGTAGTGAGATTCTGCAAGACATTCAGAAATACCCTGCAGTAGATATTTTGCTGGTTGAATGCTGCATTTGGAACTTTTTGCATGAATCTTCACCGGTTGAATTTGTTTCATGTGGTAAGCCTTTGTTAAACTTTAATAATGTGAACTTTGATTATTATTACTCTACACCAATGGTTTTCCCATCCCTAGATGAAATTGAAATTGTAAGAAGAAAGATCCAACCTTATCCAGAGAGTTGTTCGGCTTATACTCACATTCCAGTTGAAAGATTGTGTTTCGTGTGGCACATTAAGAACTTTAACAGTCGTCAATCGTATTTGAAAGAAACAATTTCTGTGGCTTCCGTTTCTGAAAGTTCTCCAAAAATTTCTGTAACATTTTACGTGACCGAAGATGAAAGTCTCCGGCTAGATATTAGCGAAATAATCAAAAAAGAAGCATCCGTCTTTTCATTAAATTGCAGAATACAGATTGTGGAAAATAGTGGTGGTAAACAAACCATTCTACAAGATATTCACTTATTTGTTTGTGGCGAGGTTTGGGAAATTTCATTGAATATATGTAAAAGTGATATTCTTGAAGAGGAAGATTTATTTCTTATAGATGATGTACTAACGTTACGATGCGAATTTTCCATGTCATACAAAAACATAGTATCGAATATTGATAGTTGCAACTATGTGTCACCAAATGCAGTATCTGACAGTTGTGAAGATGAGTCAACATATACAAAATCTGGAATATATAATGACATGCCTTTAAAAGAAAATTTTGAAAATGATTTCATTAGAAGTGAGCGGAGTCATAAATATTCATATTATAAATCGGAACGAAACTATCATGAATACACAAATAAAAAATTTGAAATCAGCAATAATGAATCCAAGGAATTTAAACTGAAAAATAATTTAATAACTGCGAGCAAAAAATCTGAAAATTATAGGTGTGTGTCATCAAATTTAACGCTAGGAAACGGCAATTGTATAGCTACAAATTTAAAATCTAAGTGGTGGTTAAATCCTTTTGAACATCATATAATGATGTTGTGCTTTGTTTCTGTTTTTTCCATTGTCTTGGCATTTACTTTTGATATTCTTTGAAGAATATTGGGTTTCATAGTGCAAAACGGTAAAAGAGTAATAGAAAATATAATTGCTTCAACTTCCGTGCATTGCATTTGTGATGTTCTGTGGAAAAATACTCATGTGTATTTTGGATATAACATGCTTTTACATGTGTGTTTCATCAAGCAACATAAAACATTAAAAAATATTGTATATGATACAGAATCCTTTATATTTCTAATCTCGTAAAATTTTTAAATAAATGAAGGATAAAATAATGTGGAAATTGCAATAAAAATGACCTAGCTGTAGAAAACTAAAATTTTAAGCGAATGAAATTGAAATACGAAAGAATAGATTGCTCAATTCAAAAATATGAACTTGTAGATCTAGCAGTAAACAGTCCTACAGGAAGCTTTTTCTCGGTAAGAAATATATAAGATAAAATACCGTTTTAGCCAAAGTTTGTGTTCTATTTCACTACCTCTTTATTTACTTACAGTAACTTAAGTTTTATACAAACTTGATCAAATAAAATATATAAAAAACTTGGTATGCATAATACATTCATCTCATTTATTTATATTTATTTTTCTCTATTTTGTGTTCATTCTATAATTGTTTTAGAATGGTTATGAAAATATTTATGACTTCTTTGTGTGTGTGTGCATTAATGAGAGGTTTACATTAGCATGTATATTTTATATTTATGTAAATTAAGGTTTTCTTGAAATTCAAACTTAGTTTCGTTAGAAATTTTTAATTAATTACATATTTCTTTAAAAATACTGCATTTTAATAAAAAAAACATGTATATATATAATTCATAAATTCATAAATGAAAATTTCTTAATATATCTTTCAAATCGGACTGCTTGGTTTAAAATTTTTGAAAAATCATTTCATTAATATATATAGAGTGATAGCCTTTTGTGTAATAATATTAGAAATCACAAAAAATATGTACTTCTATCAAGATTTTAATGAGATTAAATTAACCAATTTAATCAAGAGAGTTAAAGAAATAATTAAATTTGTCTTTTATGATTTTGATAACTATTTAATAAGTATTTCTGAATCAATATATTTTCGAAGATTACTGCTTTTATATTTCATTTTTGTTAGATTTTCAGTTTCTAAATAATCCTATTAAATGCAGTTAAGTTTTATATAAAAATGTTTTTTTTGAATTAACTTTTTAAAAAGCTACGAATTTTCTTATTAAAATATAGTTTTAAATTTTTTTAGCATACCAATTTTACTTTGTGGATTTTTATAAAGTTATTGCAATTTTTTTTATCTTTTATTTTTTTTGTCCAAAAAATAATGAAGCATATGGTTTATTTGATTACAATTTCTTAAAAAAAAGCTTTATTTTGTTGAATTCAGTTTTTATTCTTTCAATGATGAATATAATCTTTCTGTTTACAAATATTTAGAACTTCTGTTTAGTTTTCAATCGGTTTATTTATGTATTTAAAAATCTCATTTTTTATTTTTTATTGTTCTATTATATCTAGTAATATATCAAAATATTACACGGAAAAAACTGAAACATCCATTCAGTTGCTTTTATTAAAGTTTAAAAGTATTTTATATTATATTTTAAGCTTTAGATTCTTCGAGGAATAAAATCTATTTTTTTTTTTTTACAAACTATTACTAAAGATCCTACATTTTACGGTTTTTTCAATAATAAGCTCCCGGTCAAGTAAAACTTGAAATTAAACTAATTTTTTTTGAAAAAATTATTTAATGAATATCTATTTAATTCACTTATCTTAATAAACTATCATAATTATCACTGTTAAAAAAATGTAAAGTTAAATAAATTTAAAATAATTCAATATTTTTTAAAGGATTTTCTTATAAAAACCATGCAGTTTCATTAAAAGTATTTATTAATTAAACTTCATGTCAGTGTTTTAATTCTGTATTAAGGGTGTTAAAAAAGATTTTGATACATAAATTCTATTTTATTTTTCAAAATCTTTTTCATGGAAATTTTTTTTCAACATGTTAGCCGTGCTTCACATGTATAAATTATAAAATCAAAAAAATATTTTACTATTAAATATTTTTGTTTATAATTATAATAGTTAGATAGAATAGTTTTTCACCTAATTCGTTAATCAGTTAAATTAGATTTTCATAGTTTTATTTCAAAAATGTAATTTGATATTTTTGCAAATGAAGAAATATAAACAAGCAGACTATGCAAGTTTTTATTTTTGCTCAACTAAATATTTAGCATTTTCTGATATTATAGATCATTAAAAATTTTATAATACATCAAATGTCATTTATAATGAGCATTTTATGAATTTTATTCGATTTGACTGAAATATGATAACAATTTTTTGTAACCTCCGTTGATAAAATACTTAAAAATAATTCGGATTTAAATTTATTGAAATTGTGTACTAGCAATTCTTTCTATAAAAATACTTTAGTTTTGAACATATAAAAATTAGCACTATTTTCATATTATTATAAAATATTATTGCATACTTATTTCTTCTAAAAAAAGAAGAAAAAACTAAGAGAATTACCTGCCTAGAGCGTATTTTTGAAGCATAGATTGATTTAAGGAATACAGACTGCCCTTCTAATCGTATGCCATCCTTCCTCATTCTTAAATTCCCCATGCCATCCTAAAAAAAGAAATAATAATTGTAATTATTATTATATTAATTAGTATTCTCTAAAATTTTGAAAATTAATTTCCTACTTCAAAATTTAAAATAGCACATTGCAAAATAAGGTACTTACGTATTATCGCAACAATCGCCAACTCTATTAATAACTCGCCAAGTTGGCAACCCCAATTTCGCATGTCTCGTACGTAGTGAATTTAAAACCATGTGCTTTGTTTCATATAATGTCGCCAATAGGTTGCGATAATACGTAAGTACCAAAAATAATTATGAATAAAAATGAGCTCCTGTAATGGATTCAAGAACGCCCCCTAGCGGACTCAGAGAGAGAGACTCGCAGTCTAATCATAATCCTAGGGCAAGCAGCAGCTAGGCTGTTCAGTGATAGTTATGTAACGCGATACCTATTCCTTTCCTTATATTTTTCTGTGCTCTAATATGTCTGTAAATAAATATTAATGTAAACTAGCTTGCCGTGTCATCACTGTTATACTCTTATATGTTTTTAAACGTATCCGAAGATCTATAAGAGTATAGAAATTACTGCAATCTTAAGAAAATAAATAAATAAAACTCAAATGAAGATGCTTTTGATACTATATTCAATATTCTGTATGAATTTAAATTAATTTCAACTCTTCATCTTTTGTGTGTGTGTGTGTGTGTGTGTGTGTGCGTGTGTGTGCGTGCGTGCGTGCGTGCGTGCGTGCGTGAGTGAGTGAGTGTTCAGTTGTAAAATCTAAGCCAACCAAAACCTTTATTTATTCAAATCAAATTATCAACTTATGAAAAAGTCCTTAGAATAAATTTAAATCAAATAATTTCAATTTCAGATGGATAATCATATCATCATGATATTATTTAATATGATTTAATAATATTTAATCCTAATTTTGTTCAGTTTAACGCTTCAAAAATTATATGCTAAATAACTCTATTCAGTTACGGATTTAAAAAAAAACGTTCTACATCTAATATATTTATCACTGAATTTTTTTTGAAAGCTGTTATCAAGATTATTATTAAAAAACTAATTAATTGAAATAAGAATATTTTAGACACGTTAAATTCTATGCATGCTCTTCAAGTAAATATTGCTTTTTAAAGAGGAGGAAAAAAGCCAAGTGCTATTTTTATCAGCAAAAATCAGCTCTTAAAATTTCTTTTCAAGGAAAAAAAAATTAATAAGTTAGAAAATTGAAAGATTAACTTAATTATGAACTTTAAGGGATGTCAATTAATTTTCTGAAAATTTTTTATATAACTTCTATAAAATAATTACTAAAATCATACAAAAAATTTTGTATAAATTTTAAATGTGTCATATATTTTTTTTTATAATTTTTTTTACTTGCTTACTTAGGATTCGCAGTTCAGACGCACAAAATAATTAATTTTAAAAAACTACAAAAAATATATATATAATATTGCTTTTTTTTCAAAGACTTGATATATTTTACTTTTTTTATTTTGCACAAAAGTCTTACAAAATTTTTAAAAAATACTAAAAGGTGTAATGTTATTACAGGGTAATTTTTATCAAATTCTATTGCTTGGATATAGTTTTATCAACTAATATTTTGAACATGCTTCTTGTTCAAATGTCTATTCGATTTAATTTTTAAATTCAATTCATCAAATGGACTAATTAAGTGTTTGATTTTTAAAATTAATTAGAATTAATGAACAATTAATGCTATGTTTTAACATCTACTTTTGATAAAAGAAAATTAAGTAGCGTAACAGCTCATGGCCGGCCAAGGGCTACTTTGTCCATCTCAGTATTCGCGACCTTGGACACTGAGGTGAATGATCAGATACTCCGGTCAGGTGGTCAGTCTGACATGAATCCCCCCGTGCATAGTTTCCAAGCAAGCTTGATTCTCATTTATTGGCCCACTGGAGGGATGAATGGCTGAGACGACCTTTCTCAGCCTGGTGTTTGAATCAAGGATCAGTGGCATGGGAGCCCGATACGGTACGGGAATAAGAGTATTATTTTCATTAAAATTAATGTTTATTTATTAATTTAAACAAATAAAACTGGACCATATTGTTTGTCCGCATTACTGTACCTTATAATAAATAGCCAAAGATTATATACCTTTTCTTTTTTTTAAATTATAATTACAATTTACTGCATGTTTGCCAAATCACGCAAATATACAAATTCTAAAATAGTACAAATTGTTTCAAAATTATTGACTCAGCTTGCGAATACACCGAAGCCTGTTATTGTTAAGAGCAATGTTGTGTTCATTTTTATGTATAATAAGTATTAGTACTTTCAATAGGCAGTAAACATAATTCTTTTCAATATAAGTAAACATAATTCTTTTCAAAGTTTCTATGTAGACAGTTTGTATTTTACAGTACAGAAGAACATTATCGTTAAAAGCAATCTAGGGGATATTTTTGTATTAATTGGTATGAGGACTCCTTTTAGTAATCGATAGATGTAATTAAATACATTTCTTTTCTAATTTCTAATTCTGCATATATTCTGTTTTCTTGTAAAGTATGTGAAAAAGATGCTTTGAAAACAGGAAATAAATGAATAGTTTATTTAATTTGTGCTTTGAAAATTATCGAAATTCAGTATTTAGTTTAGTAGAACAAAAAAGAATTTGAAAGGAATCGATGATTAAAACAATGTATAATCGTTATTGTTTCCATTCGCATGAAAGTATACTTATATTGCTGCATACATAAGCATATACAGCATGCTGCTGTTGTACGTAAAAATGGGAAATGTTAAAAACTGCATGTTATCGTAATTTACTTTGAACTCATAGTGTGTGTAAAATCTTTCCTAAAATATTAGTATAATATTATTATTTCATTTAATAGGCATTCACTTTCTACATAACACGATCATTGCAAGTAGGATATTAATAGACATATTTCTCAAAACCAACATCGATAGTGAAATGAAAAATATCAGATGTAAACTGCTAAGTTTTCATTTAATGTAGGAATCAAAATCAATTGCAATACGTTGTATTAAATAACATCTTGCAACTATAATATATATCTTTTAGATAAATTATAAATTTATGCTAGAAGTTATCCCACCTAAATTCAACAGAAAAACTAAGGATCAATATTTGAAACTTACCATGGTAAAATCTAGAACTTTGATGATCCACACTGTGAGAGAGAGATTGATGACCACTAAGGAACATAGAAGAATGATGAGGAAATACAGACATCTCTTTCTCCAACCGTAGATGCCGATTCTGAAGAGACAGTGGCTGAAATAAGGGTCCAGACACACTTCTTGGTCATTAGAAGGGGGTTGGCAAGAACCATTCCCATTCCATTCCGTCAACTGATGAGATGGAATGCCTAAGTTATGGCCTGATGCCATGCCTGAAAAAAAGTATTTCAAATAGGTTTTAAGTATTCTATAACTTAACGAGTTAACAAGTAAAACGAATTTAAATTAAATATGTGTCTATAAGCAACTACAAAAGTTCTTTAAATGTAATTTATCCTTACACTATAATGATATTAAGCAAATATGGAAAGATTATATATAATTCGCCTGAAATTCAATAGAATAACATTGGGAAAGTTATGGTAAAGTAGTTGCAACACAAAATTCTCCCTCTCCCAGGAACCTATAAAAATTATAACAGGGGTTCCACTTAGTATATTTTTTCATACCACTTCATGTATCTAGTAATCTATCTTATGCAAATTCTGCACTATAGCTAAAGGAAAACATGTTCATTAAATTCCAATTTTTTTTTGTAAAAGTTTTATAATTATTGTTTATTATTTCTGCAAAAGAATTGTATTTTTTTGAAGATGTTATACACATTTCTATGCAAATCCTTCCTTAGGATTATTAAATGAAATATAAACAAACGTATAGAGATTTTATGACTTATTTTTAAATTTAATTGTATTGTTTCAAAAGTCAGCTCCAAGAATCCTCTTCTTGTATATTTATTTGGTATAAATTAAATACATCGTAAATAATGTATAATAATTCATATTCCTCTTCTCAAAAAACACCATTTACATATTTTAGGAGAACAATATGAAATGGAAAGAATATAAGTTCATTTCAAGAATTAATTGCCCCCAGATATCCTACACGTGTTCTTAATTTGTTCAAACTAATATCTGTAAAAATAGTAATTTCTTTTCTTTTCTTTTTTTTTTGCAAATAAATAAAAATACAAACACATATCACATTCAACGAAACTCAACAGTATTTTTTGTTGCTGTAGATATACATATTTTTCTGTTTTTATCAAACTATATATCCTTTTTCTCTATCGAAATAACTTACACTGTATAGTGTAAAAAAAATCGAGCATAAATGTATCAATGATGCAAACAAAATTAATTGTCCTTACTGATATGGAAAATAAAACAGAATAAAAGATACTTAAAGCTATCAAACACTTGAGAAATCCTGATATTTTCATTGTATTATTCATCTGTCACGTTTTTTATATCGAAAAGTTGTTTTTCATTAGTGTACATCATATTTCATTGCAACTTTGAAATATTTAAGCAGATCATATTTTGCTTATTATTAGTCAATTCCCTAACAAATTTTTAAGACACATTATATTAATAAATAAATATTTACAGTGTGCTAAAATTGATGTGGGTGGCTTTGAACAATTCTTATTTTATTAGAGATAATTAACTTAAATTTTAACTCTTGAATAATATAATTTATATATACATAATATAAATGAATTATAGAATAAGAAGTAATAACATGATGTTACTTTTCAAGTAGCAGATGCTATTTCAAATTCTGAATTATTAAAATTTAAATGAATCTGTAATAAAATAAATTATAGTTTTTAAAAAAAACTAAAAATCACCCTTTTATAGTTAATCGAACTAAGTTGCAGATTAATCTTTTAATCGCCAAATCTGGAAATGGTATCTGAAATTAATCGCCAGGGGGATCTGAAAATGGGAAATCATTAATCCTGATGATCCTGATCAGGACAATGGAAGAAAATTTTTAAATTTTTGTATTGCCATCGGTCCTTGGCAAGAGAGCAAAATTTCGAATTAATTTGATCTTCGTGGGTAAAAACTGAGTTCGAAGACTCCGTTGTATACAAGTGTAGCTTATAAAAAAAGTGTTAAAAAATGCTTGCACTAAAAAAAATATTCAAAAGAATATCCAATGTCGAAAATATAACAATATGTTACTTCCTTTACATTCAAGACACAAAATAACAAATCCTCAAACATCAGTGATAAAATAATATAACATACGTTTATTAAATTGCTTACTAGCCAAATATTAAGAAGACAATTCTATTAAGACATAACCGACGTAGAAAACAACGATCCCACGTTATTCACTTACGTGTAAGATTACTTTTACTCACTGGTGTTTTCGTGAAAGATTTATCTCAAAATAACCTTTTAACTTAAACAATTAATTACATTGTTTATACCTCCTATGATAAAGCTTTGAAAACCAAAGGAAATTGGTTTCCCTGTTTGTTTCGAGAAAAATTCATTCACAGAAATAATAGAACATTTTTATAAACTATATTTTCCTTAGTTCAGAAGAAATTTTTCTTCTGGAAAATAACCTTTCTACAAATGTGTGCTCTTTATTTTGTAGAAATCATAGTAATTTATACATAGAGAGAGCGAGAAAGAAAGAAATATTATATAATGATTTCAACACTATAAATAGCGAACAGATCAAAAATATATTATTTTGATACATGTAAAAAACACGCTTGTTGGGCTGAAAAGAAAATTTGTTTTTTAGAGAAATGTATATCATTCTCTCTCTGTAAACTTACGTGTATATTAATTGTCAGTAATTACTTGAGTGGAACTCCTTGGAAAACAATTGAAGGAAACAATTATTTTTTTATGTTTGTTATTAAATATTTTATATCTTTTCAATGTTATTTCAGAACTAAACATAGAAATCATTATCAAAATATGATCAAGTAATATTTCAGAATTACTTGCTTTCAGATATGAATTATTACTTCACAAATATAATTACCAATGTACAAACATTTCAAAAGTAAAAGTTATTACATTCCATAATTTTTCCATTTTTATTTATAAATATTATTCAACTGAAAAAAAAATTCATGTTCTAAAAATGTACCAATTCTTTTATTTCAGTTGAACACTCAGCAACTGGTACTGCAACTATCAAGCCTTACTTCAAGAAACATTGTTTTCGATAAAAGATTCTCAAGAAACGCGTCGGTATGAAAACCATGTAATAATATAAGAATTTTGCCTGCCTAGAATGCGAATCGAAAGAAAAATGTTGTTGCTTTCAGATAGGAACTGAAACAGAATGAGAGATATCACAAAGTACGTAATTCTGAGTTCCATTTACATTTAAACCACGTTGCAAAAAAAAAAATCAGATAAACGTAGCAAGTAAGAATACTGTGGGATTTCAACATAGTAACAAAATGGCAAGTGAAACAATTGATTTTCCCGGGAACATACGCAGCATCTTTTTCTTGAGACTTGTGTTTTACTATTTACTGTACTATTTGAGCGATTTGAATCTCTATGGGTTTTTTTTCGCACGCTTCGTTTGGCGTGAAGTTTATATTTGTATTTCTTAATTCTAAGTAAATAACTTATATTGAAAAGAAATGTAATACTAAATTAAGGTATCCGACTACTTGCGACAACTTTTTTTTAAAAAAAAAGAGAGGTATGGGTTTTTTTTGTGGTTGTTAGATTTGTTTGGTA
Source organism: Trichonephila clavata (assembly GCA_019973975.1). Taxonomy (NCBI): domain Eukaryota; kingdom Metazoa; phylum Arthropoda; class Arachnida; order Araneae; family Nephilidae; genus Trichonephila; species Trichonephila clavata. Next base: position 148,355 of record BMAO01030603.1, on the reverse strand, counting down.
CATTTTAAGAAAAATATTCTAAAATTAAGAAGTGAAAAAGAAATGATTACTACTAAAATGGGAAAAAATTGGTAAAAGTTTTTACAAAAGATTACATAAACGGGCCCATTTTGTACAAAAATTTTATGAACCTATTTTCAATTCTTAATTTCTGATGTGTTGCTTTTCTATTCATTATTAAAATGACTTTCAGAACGAGAGATTTCAATTTTACAAAAACTAGAGAGTTTTATCTTCGTTATTATATGAAGTTGCTTAAAACAACAGTGATTATATTCACATAAGGGCCAACTGGGCGGCGTGGTTGGTTTGTCGCTGGCCTTCTGCACCCAAAGTTGCGGTTTCGACCGTGGTCCATTGGATTTTCATGATGCAGAAAAGCGACACAGGCCATGTCGCATGATTATACAGCATGTAAAAGATCCCTAGAGAGTATGTCTGACTTGAGAGTTCTCGTCAAAATTAAATCCTAGTACAGTTCAGAGCTCAGGTGCCTCCCCTTAGGCAGGCAACTGGGCGTCCAAATTACCTGCGGCGATTGGTATCTGCCTATCAGCTTCCGGGAATATACTAGGTCTGTCTGCAATGGTAAAACACCAATTCGGAGCCCATTAGAAATAAAAAAATATTTAAAGGAGAGACTGTAAATTTTGTAATAAAACAATGGTTGCGATAAATCTGAAGATTAAAATACTTCTAAAATTATACAGGACATACACAAAAAAATTCAGTTAATTATTTTCAAAACTTTTTGAGCACTCACTGTCCCCGTTTGAGCATTTAAAAAAACACACACACATTTCGAGTAAAACGCATTTTAAGGTATGACATCTTGCTTAAAATAGTAGTATCTGCTTTACTAAAACACTTGTAGTTTTTGTTCTAGTGAATGGGGAATAATGGTATTCTTATAAAGCTAGTAAGATGACCAATAAAATAAAATCAATACAAAGTTGTCAAATTTTTGCAAAGTTCACAATTTTAAGGTAGTCAAATACCTTAAAGTGCATTTTATAAAAATTCTTGTTCTTTCCAAGCACAACAGCCGGTTATTTGTCATGCTGTCGGAGTCAGCTTTGAAAAATAGTAATAATAAAATTTATTTATAAAAATTAAGAATCTATAAAATATAAGTTTATTTGTAAGAAAATGGAAATATGGAATTTTAGAAAAATATTTTATTATGTTTTAGAATAATATGAATTTTTTTATATTTATATACGACACTACTTTTATATTAAACTTGCAAAATTGAATATTTTATTATATTTACTAGAAAGAGAGAACTTATACTCTTACTATGTTAGTCTACTATCAAATTGTAGTCAATGAAACATTTAAAAGTTTTAAAGTTTTTGTTACAAACAACTCAACGTAAAAATTAAAAATACATAAAAATTTTAAAAAGAGCAAATTTGCAGATATATAAAATGTATAAAAATATGCAAAAAAAATATAAATTTATAACATAGGGGAAAATTACAATTATATGAGGTTTGCAATGTATCTTTAGGGTTGTGCAGCTATTATATCATTATACGAAATAGCTTAGAAATAATCTTTTTTGCTTTGAGGTCCTAGCCATAGAATGTATTATTGGAGTCTGCTTTGGGGCATCTTCTTTGCTCATAATTTCAAAAATTTTCACATAGAACATTTTTAACGGTATCTTCCATTTTTCTTTTTCCTACCTCTGGCATTTAAAGTTTTACTGGAAATCACTCATAACAGAAAAATCTTCCTAACTCTTGAAATTTGAGCACAATTAAATGGTTGAACGTCCATGTAATTTAACTGGAAATCACTCATAACAGAAAAGTCTTCCTAACTCTTGAAATTTGAGCACAATTAAATGGTTGAAAGTTCATGTAATTTCACTGGAAATCACTCATAACAGAAAAAAGTCTTCCTAACTCTTGAAAGTTGAGCACAATTAAATGGTTGAACGTTCATGTAATTTAACTGGAAATCACTCATAATAGAAAAATCTTCCATGTAATTTCACTGGTCATGATATCCTGAAAATAATCTCTTTTTAAAAAGAACTAAAATCTGAATATTTCCTTCTCCGAGAAATTATAATTCATATGTATTATAAACCAAAGGAGTGATGGATATATTAAATATCTAGTAATTCAAAGGGACCTTAAATTATGAAATAGATAACCAAGAACATAAAACAAATATATAAAGAATAATTCAACTGGCCAAAAAAAATTTATTTAAATATATTTAAATGTATATAAACTGAACAAAAATTCTAGATAGAAACAAAATTTTGAAATTAACAGAATCTTAGAATGCAAATTCTCAATGGCGAATATAAAAATCAAAATAACAAAGTTTTAAAGTAATATTAAAATATGATGAAACGCATTTATAAAATAACCAAGAGCAACCTCTTGCAATTGTGCAATAACATGGATGTCTTTGAGTGGGAAATTTAATGGCTTAAAGTCTTGCCACCTCTCTCTTATTTCGATTACACTGCCCATAAAACAGTACCATTTCGCAGTATTCTTCATTTGTATACATCTCGTTCTCCCCTACTAGAATTCTTAATATTAGAATACGACTGTATGCAATTGTAAGCGACTACACAACAGATTTTTAACGTTCGTCATGATCAGCAAAAACGCAGCAAATAAGACTGAAGCCGCAGCATATAAGTCTAAATTTTGGAATTGCTTTTAAAATGTTTTCTTCGTCCAAAATATTTTATTTTTTCTACGTTTTACACGCGCACATAATAAATATTTTTTAAGAACTCAATTGTTGTATTATTAATGTATACTTTTAAATTTAAAACGATTTACATAAGATTGGTGTGCAAGAGTGAGTTTCCTTGCAGAGTTCCAACTAATTTCACTTTGGAGACGGCCCCTTACTAACTTCTTTAAAATAGCCGAGAAAATGCATATAAAGTATGATTTTCAAAGTTCCATAACTCGACCAGTTTTTATCGTAATAAAATGAAACTTTCTGTGTTTATTTTGTTTTTGTGTACTGCATCTTTTCCTAAATATAAGTTATAACCTGGAGACCATATAAAAATTAATTTTTGTAATTTTTTTCTAAATGGGTTTTTTGGTTGGAAGAGCACGTAAAAACATTCTTTACCTGTTTTAAAACATTTTTCAAATTGGAAGTGCATATCTAAACCGAACGGTTCGGGAATTAGCTGTTGAGTCACATTAAGGCTGGACACCCTGTATAATAATGCACCGATAAAATAAATCATCTTCACAAATATATTTTTCTTTAAAAAGTAGTCTTTCCTGCGGATAAAATATTTTTTGATTGCAAAATAATTCTTAAAAATATATTCAAGATAACTATCTTCAAAAAATTATTAATAAGTTGATATATAATAGAGTAAATAAGAAAATCAGCGTGGTAGAAATTCCACTTTTTCAAAAAGATATTTTCAATTTTAGAGCATAATAATAATTTAATTTAATAAAAAATAATAACTTATACAATTGTTAACATAAAGATACATATCATATAGAAACATAATTAACATTTATATTTTTCCTTTGTTGTAAATACGTTGTGCTCTCGTAGTTCTTTGATGTTTTGAAATTTCATGCTGGAGCTTTTTTTTAAATTCAAATTTGTTAATGAGTAATATATGAAAAGATATTCCTTTAGTTAGTTGTTAAAATTTTTCAAAGGTATACGGTTGTTTATGAGATTGCAAGACGAAACTTTCTTTTTATAAGATGGGGAAAAAAGTCATCATTAGCTTATACAATTGTGGCTGTAAAAAGAAAGTATAATACTGACTTCGTATTCTTTCAATTTTAAGACAGGATCGAATTTTCCTAATCAAAGATTACTTTTTCTCAGAAAGGCGTTGGATATCTAGTCGCATTAAAAAAAACAAGCTATTTTTATTTTTTTACATTTTTCAGTCGTGGAATTGAATTTCATTTTTAACATATAGAAAAGAACAAAGAAATGCCGAAATAAAAGAACAAAGAAGTAAATGATTAGAGAGGAGTTGAGATGATTAAAGAGGCGAAATCTTTTGGTCTTTCATAATCATCAAACTTTTTATTCAATTTTTTTCTTTTGCGGAAGATTCTTAAAGCATGATTTCAGATGTGTAAAAGAACTGGGTGCAAAAAAAAAAAATCAATAAAAAAAAGGGAAATAATTTGAAAAGTTTTATAGAAATTACTTTTTTCCTCGCTTCTATAAGTTTTTACTGCAACAAAAATTCCATTGTTACTTTTAAATGTAATCTTTCAATGTAGCCTTTAAAGGTATAATTTTAATCAAAAAAATCTCCCAGTTCATTCTAAAAAACAGTAAAAATTGATTTCCGATATCAATGTGCAATTTATAATGAAAATAAAAAAACATAATTTCAGGCACAAAATATCTTCAGTTATTAAATATTCTATATCATCAATTCGATTATTACCTTTATGGATAAGAAAGATAGAATTAAAAGAAATTGATAAAAGCGGTTCTTATTACTTACTTGATCAATTTAGAGAGATTAGAAAAAAGGCGACTCATTTTACTTGTTAATTAAATATATTTTTTCAGAAATATTTGAACACAATCATTAACACTGTCTAAATTGAAATTTAAGATAATTTAACAGTTATTATTAAGAATATTTAAAAAATATAATAGCTAGAAATTCGTTAAATTTCTATTTATAGCGTTTTTGTTCCGTATTTTTACTCTTACAAACGTTATTGAGAATACAAATCAATTACTTTCTAGAGTATAAATATATCTGTATGTAATTATTATCGAATGCAAATAAATGATAAATAAAATGCATGAACTTAAAATTTAAAAAAATCAGTTTACAAACCAGACTGAGGAAATGTAATTTGCAATTAAAAATGTGTTTTAATTTATTTTTTTTCTTTTGCATAAAGCGCAATTAAAATTTTTCATACAAACACGTTTTTAATTATTTTTAAAAGTTAAATGAATTTTGTTTTTACAAATGCAACTCATTAAAAATAAACTTTCATTTACTTCATTAGTCTCATGGAAATAATGTACCAATTTTTATTAAGAGAAAAACGAATAGTGCATTTAAATTGAAATATTGCAAAAAGAAAAAATATCCACTTTATGTAAGAGTTCACGATCTGTTTATGATTAAATTTCACAGTTTGAGATTTAAATGAAGATATAAAAGTAATGGTAGAAGAGAAGAGAAATGGAGTATTCCTTATAAATAAACAGGATAATATTTTACAAAATTTTCAACGAATTGTTTAAATTATTTCGTTCAAAAGTATATTTTTTTTAAAATATTGTCAGTGCAAATATTCAAGCTTATTTTACTCTATATACATATGACAATAAACTTTATATAAATGTATATTTTCTTTAGTTAAAGTTTCAAATAAATAAATTCTTCTATTGACATTTAAATTGGTAATTCTTTCTCTCAGTTCAATTATTTAAATTAGAATTTAGCTCTTACTTTAAAGATAACATTTCAATAGATTATTTTATTATTAGTTTAAATTTAACTGTCACAATTTAATAAAATAAATTATTGTTATTAGCAAATACTGGGGAAGTCTTAATATGGACTATCGGATTTTCAAAGATTTTAAAACACTTTTACTCGAGTTTTAATTTATTTAAACTTTTTGTGTGTGTGTGTTTTAGCATTTCTATAGTAGCTGTTTAAATATTTTTTATAGATAAAATTGTTTCATACTTTCACCAGAAATTGTTATTTTTTGAAGTCATGTATAACTATTCAATCATTTGAGTTAAAGAGTTGTGACTGATCCTTTCATTAACTCCTTGGGGATTCCTTTAGAGCCAGCATTCTTTCAACCAACTTTCTCCGAGAACAGGAAAACGTGATTATGCAAATTAAGTTTAATATACATATTCTGGATACGCGAGTTTTGAGTATTAGTGAAGTGAGGATACATTGGAAGCGAAGTGAGGATAGTTTGGATGTGAAGTGAATAGATGAGAAGCAAGCAATTCGACAGTAATACGTATACGTAAACAGTGTACGACGTGTGAAGTTGGAATCTCAAAGAAGTGCTTAAGTCAACTATTGGAGGAGTGTTTAAGGCCACGTCGAACAGATTAAGGGATTACAAGAGTTCAAGTGCTGTGCTCTTATTTCAAATAGAAGTTAGAGAGTTAAATTATGAGTGCGCTTCTTAAAAAAAGCTTTGTATAAATTATCGTAAGAATATATTTGAATGAGAGTATATATTATCCCCGCGCTATCTTGTCTCACCTTAGTCCTCTAGTTGATCAAATTTATCTTACTTAGAGTATTATTGTGTTTGTGTTGAATATTGTGACAAATAAACAATTGTTCATCATGTCGTCTGATCATTTAGTTCCTCCCACACATCTAGCCAGGTTAGAGGGAAGAAGGAATATAAATTCCTTACAGAGTTTTAAGCAACTATTGAGCCTTAGAAGCACATTCTCTATTTTTAGCTACTTCTCAATAAACATTATTAAAATACAATATGTGTTGCTGTATCCTTCCCGAAGGGAAGGGAGGAAAGTAGCCAGAGGCTGAAACAGGTTGAACTCCAAGATGTACGCCAGTCGTTGGCCGTAGCTTTGAGCACCATGCAGGTGACAATACGATTTAGTTCGATTGCACCCCGATTTAGAGGGTGAACCCTCTATGGGGTTCAGGGGCCTCCCTCCTCCCTTCTATTCCCACCAACCTCACGAGAGGACTTGTGGCTCGACGGTTAGTTAAGAGTACCTCCCTGCCACAAAGGCACTATACATTTACAAACATCCAAGTCTTCTCAGGGATTCGAACCCTGTTCCTACGGCACAGCAGTCAACGTCGCAAACCGCTATACCGGATGGGCGATGCAATATGTGTTGAATAATGACAATAATGCTCTTTTTGCGAAATTAGTATTAAATAACTTATTTATACATATTGAATTTATTGTACATTTTAAATTTGATAGTAATTGTCTATTTTATAGTTTATGGCAAGGATAGACAAAGCACAGCTCTCAGGGCTTTTTTTTATGTTTTGAAATTACAATATCACCAAATAAAAAAAACGAAACGAGCCTTACAGTAGTCGCATACGATGTGTAACATCTGACATGTTATCATGGTAAATTCGCAATAGCAGCTTAAATCCTGAAAAAAATGAATCGAGTTTGAATGGAAATAATTTTCTATGGAATAATTATATCTTTAATGAAAATTTTATTTAATTAACACAAGGAGTAATGCAATTTTTTATCAAAAATAATTTTTCTTGTTCAATTTGGGAAAGAGCGGTAACGATAATTTATGACAAATAAAATATGACACATATACTTGTGTTTTAAAAGTGTTTAAAAACCGTTGAAAAATAGCGTCAATAACAGTACCACTGTTAGTTGTCGAAACGTTTCGATTTGTGTTCATTTCGAGCTTGAGTTCATCATTCAAAAAAGCTATGAGTGAGTTAACTTTAAAATCACCACTCAAAATCATGGGAAGCGAGTAATAGTTTTTTTTTTTTTTTTTTAAAAAAAATATAGCAGAACCACCATCGGTATATGGTAAAAGTAAAAAATGCAGGAAATCTTTAATTATTTGAACCGTTTGATTCGGAGAAATGTATACGACCACCGAAATCACTGTTTGTCCATTTTCAAATAAGCATTTTGCCGCACATATGTCCCCAATACCTTGACTAACAATACGCAGTCCCCTTGTTTGACGATAATTAATATCCATATGAAGAGCCACAACATGTGAGGTGTTCAGTTTGCGATAGATCGCAACACCAGCTGCTCTGTGGCTTGGTCGTTTAAATTGTACGCAGCAATCGAAGTCAGGTATCGAAACACGTTCGTCATTGTCTAACCACGACTCTGCCTAAAGGACTTAGCTTCTTCTCTGATCCTAAAGTGAGAAAACAAAAACAAAGATCCCATGGCCTAGACCGCAGGGGGTGGGGGTGGGGGTGGAGCCCCTCCCGCGTGAAGGAGAAAAAACAGAACTTCACTGAATAGCGCTTGCTTCCCCAACTTCCTGTTACGCATTTCCGTCCCTTTTCACGAAATCACTCCCACAAATCTCCAGCAATCGAGAGAAAAGATGTTACACATAAAAAATGCTATATTTTTTAAAATTCAATATTAATTTGAAACATTTATATTGATTATCATTTCTCTGTTCTTTATTTTCGTAAAAACGTACTATCCAAAAAAAAAAATGCAAAGAAAATATCAAATGATAAAATTATGTTAGCTAAAACGATTTCATACTATGCACGCATGTTCTCTAGTTGATTAAATTACAATAAAATCTAGTCAGTCTCTTAATAAAATTTCTGAAAGACTTGCTAAATTTTCAAGGATAAACTTGAGTTATATTTGATCTGATCAAGGTATCAGTTCGTAATTGTATACTTTCTCATAGTTCCTAAGTTTTTCTGAGTAGCAGCTTTGATTCGTTTTTCCGTAGACATCTTACAATTTTTAATTTACTCCAGTGGAATAAGTTTTCTAATCTTCACCAAAAGCTATATTAACAAGTCTTCTTTTATCATATTCTTGATTTTATGGAGTTCTCTAAGCAAGATTTTATTTTCAAAATATTAAAGATTCTGAATTTTTTTTCGAGTGCATAACATTATTGACTCTGTTTAGTAGTGCGGGAGTTTAGGGACCTACAACAACATATTTAAATCCTGTTCAAGGAAGGCATTGTGAAAAAATTTTAAGATCCATTACGCTGACGCAATCCATACATAAAACAAAAAGTTTTAAGTTAACAGTTTCTTAAAAAAATACTGTCCATTCTTATGTTTTATGAAGGGGCGATTTCATATTATAAGGAAAATAAAAGGGAAAAAAATAAATAATATAACTAGCTGCATGGCTTGGCATTGCACGGGCTTTCTCTTCCAGTAAAATATTCTTTTTCGAAATTTCTTTGCATTGCACGGGCTATTGCAGTTTTAAGAAACAGTGCATATTTTTCAGAATCAAAAATTGCTAACACTCATATGTGCATTGATAAAACAAAGATAAAACATGACAAATGAAATTGTAAAAAGTGTCTATTTTATTATTTTTTTAACATTTTAAACTACATTTTTTTTAAAAAAATTAAAGATAATCAGTTTTATTATATTTTTCAAAAATAATATATTGTTATTTATGTTTTGTTCAATTATCTTACATATGTGTGTAAAATATTTTTCATCTTCAAAAGTATTTTTATAAAAAATGGTATGTAAATAAAAAAAATGCAGTACAAAATTATATTATGTTCAATAAAACAATGGAAAAAATATTTTAGAAATTAAAATTACTTTTGTAACTTTAGAGAATGCTTGAAGAATCATTATAAGGCATGGATGACAATGAATAATGGAGCATAATATATGAACATTGCTTTTATTTTTTTTAACTTGTAGTGGGTGACATTTGATGTTAATGCAGTTTTTTCAAATATTGATTCATTAATTAAATTTAAAAATGGTGGCAAACAAAAACAATAGTCCAATAGCATATATAGAATAGAAAATTGATCGTTGTGTCCCTGTAGCGCAATGGACTTCTAATCCAAATGTCGTGGGTTCGAATCCCACCTGGGATGGCCTAATTTCTAAGAATATGATTTCTTTTTTACTATACTATTTTTTACAACATTTAAATTTAATTAATAAATAAACAGTAACAAACAAACAAAAAATAGTCCAACACCATACATTGAAAGGAAAATTGCAAAAAGAATCGCTTTCTATTTGGTCACTTAATATTATGATTCTGTCTATATGGTTAATTATGTTTTGTTCATTATTTTACATATGTGTATAAAATATTTTTCATATTCAAAAATATTTTTATAAGAAGTGGTATGCAAATGAAAAAATGTAATACAAAACATAATATAATATAATACATGAAATCACATTTAAATATAATATAATAATCTATTCACAAAAAAGAACGTAAAATACTAATCATTCAAAAACTGGTAAAAAATATAAATGATGTATGTTATTTCGCTTATTTATTATGAAAAATCAACAAATAATAAACTTTTAGTTCATCCTAAAAACTAGAAGGTGGATCAAAATCAGTATAATCAATGAGAAGATAAACTGTATTTTTCATTTATATTTTACATGATTCCTATAGAAAAAAAACTGCCCTTTCCAGTTGATGACACTTTTGACATGAATAAAAATTTCAGTAAGCTATAACAATTTCTCGATAAACTAAACAATTATCTATTTCTTATCCAAAAAGGCGTCATTCCATTAAAACTTAACAATGTACCCCGAGCGCTTAACAGACGGTTATCGGTGTTGACGTATCTTCAGCTGATAGAAAAATATTATCCGAACAGAACCCTCTACATTAATGTAATTGTTTGAGAGCCGTTAAAGTTTCAAACGCAGTTAGTGCCCTATTACTGTGAAATGCTCAGAGGCGACGCCAAACGGCCGTGATACAACGTTAATGGAGCCAATCTGTCACGCACTAACAATCGCCAGATGTCGCATCTAGAAGCGCGAAGTAACTGCTTGACGTTATTATAGTTCGCCAACCGCAAGATGAGCCAATCGTAAGGGTCGAAAATTGGACTCATTTTGGCGCAGTTTTTGTTTTTGCTTCCTCACGATTGGCCAGTTTCCTCTGAAGTTGTGCAAATTGTTTTGCAGTTAGAACTAGCTATAGTAGAAGATAGTATCCGACTTTTCTTCTTCCTGTTTTTGTTTCAATTTGGCGTAAAAGTTTCCCCAGAACTTCTTCTGTGTCAGGAAATGAAGCAGGTGGAAGATGAAAAATATTATCTAATGATTTTAACGGTCCAATCAACTGTGGAAACATTGTTATGGTTTTATCAAGAGAAGAAAAATATAGGTTGTAATAACGTGTGTTATTTTTATACTTGTTGCGGCAATAATTTTGAAGTCTCGGAACAGTGTTTACTTTTAGGGATTAATTTAATGGGTCTTGAAAATTTACGCGTAGTTTGTTTTCAATAAATAATTTTTGAGGCGAAATTTGGATAAAATCATATCCTGTTTCATATCTCGAAAATTAATAAGGAATATTTACTTCTAAACTGATCAGTTATGTTTTGAGTTTCCATGCATTTCAAATTTTCAAATTTACAACTTATTTTGAAAATTAATTTTTTACAAAATACACATGATTTACTCTAGCACAGCTTGATTTAATACATCAAAATAAAATAGAAATGTATTTTCCAAGGTGATGTTTTGTTAGATTTCTTTAGATACTATGATCTTAAAATTTATCTTTACTAAAATATTGATTCTTGTATCAGCTCGCATTTTATCAAAATTTGAGATAAATATTGCTTTTTTTTAAAAAAAAAAAGTTAGAAGGGCAGCAAACAGAGTAATATCATCCCATACTACTATATTAACTATTTCTAATATTTTTTAAATATGATTTGGTAATAAAATAGGTCACAGGGAGCTGCAAAAAGTTTTAAAACGAAGAAACGATTAAAAAATAATTTCTAAATCAAATGTAAAATAACGTTATGTTTTTTTGAAACAGCATGCGTACAAAATATTGTTTAACCAGCTATGTATCATGTAGTTAACAAAAAATGTAATTAATAATATTTTGGAAGCCATTTAATTTATGTCTGAATAAAAGTAGTACAATTTATCCGCATCCTGAACAAATAGAGATTCTTTGGTATAACAAATCCAAAAATAAGACTTACTCAATTGACCAAATGATATTGTTTGAAAAAAAGACATGGAGCAACCTATCCCTTGAATATTAAAAAAGTTCAGTGTACATTCATAATGCAATAATCAACTACTATTACACATACATCAATATATATTTGGGATAAAGATTGAAATGTGAGTGTTTCTCTTCATTTGGAAATTCTTAGAGAAATTAATAAGAATTTAATTTTTATTTTCAAAAGTTGTGAATGTTATCAATGTTCAATGTATCTTAAAAAACAAACACTCCTTATACTTCTTCAAAATTTAACACAGACCTCCGAAAACGAATTTCACAACATGAAGTGCAAAGCCATACAAAATATTTTCAATGTTCTTAGAATTCTGATCGTAATATTTTTATATCTTTTAAAAATAACCTTAACAATAATAAATTTGGAAAAAAATTAGTTAAAAATTCATTTTGATATTTAAGATGTTGTTTCTTATACCACCTGATCTCGACTGAGTCAGATCCAAGCCCATGAAATTCATGATGGGAAGGGGATAGATGTACACCTGTATTTAGCCCTAGCCTAGAGCACCATGCAGGTGACAGTACGATTTAGCTCGGTTCCACCGCAATTTTGAGAGAGAACAACTTGGGGGACTAGGACCTCCTACCTCTCTTCGCCTTCCACCAACCTCACTAGAGGACTTACGATTCGACGACTATTTAGAGTATCCCCAAGGCGCAACGTCACTATACATTTACAAAAATCCATGCCTTCTCCGGGATTCGAAACCAGGCACCACGGCACAGCAGTCAGCGTCGCTAACCACTATACCGGATGGGTGACAATATTTAAGATGCATTATATTTGTATCACCGAAATTAATGTGTTTTATTTTAGAATTATCCTCTTTTGGATCATTTTTAAGGGAAATATTGTTATTGTCTGAATGACAAAATACTTATTAATTAGAGCAGTGGTTTCCAACCCCGGACCTCCGACCGGTACTGTTCCGGGGATTAAACAGTACCAGGCACTCCAAAGAACTTTAAATTATTTCCATTTTATTTATTGAGGTGCATTTCTCTCTGTGGTTCGTGCGACTTTCCATGGAAATCACTTTAGATTATATGTTAAATCACTTTATATTCATTGATTGGTTTATTTTGAGTGCAGGTTTTAATACAATTAAATTAATATTATTAGATTAAAACAATCTAAAATATAAACAATCAACATTCCCCTTCCTCAAAGAGGGCCGCGGTAAAATTATCAAAGATTGGGAAACGTTAATTTAAAGAATTTTGAAACAAAAAGATAAAGAGTGTAAGAGGTTTAAAATGAAACTTGCATTGATCTTTTTTGTTTAAAATAGGTGTTAATAAAAGTTATCTTTCTTTTTGGTTGACAGAGATTTAAGTGTAAAAATCAAAATTTCAGTTACAGTATGCAATGAAAATAGAATAATTACATTGCATTTACATTGATGTAAAAGAGAGTAATTGCATTGAATTTACACTGATGTAAAAGAAAGTAATTACATTGCATTTACATTGATGTAAAAGAGAGTAATTACATTGCATTTACATTGATGTAAAAGAGAGTAATTACATTGCACAAACTGTCTAGAAATGCTAAATTGTTCTGTCATCTATTAAAAGAATAGAACCATTCTGTACCGTATAATATTAAGGAATGTACCACCTATTCGTCAGATGAACCAAAATATGGTTTTCAACTATCCTCCGAAATAATTCCAAGTCGTTTAAAAAATAATGATAAAATGTATATAAATAAATATATTTTTCAACATAAATGTGTGATAACTTATTTATTCAAACTTACACCATATTCTACTTTTCTTTGCGAGCAGCGATTGTTATTATCAAACTCTGTCTTTATCAAAATATATCTTGAGGGATTCCCCGTTTATTCCTAGTAATTGTGAATCATAAGCTTTTCCATCGGAATTTTCTAAACAGTTTTTTCTTTACACCATTTAAATATTAACCCAGGTGTATCCTTCAGTGTATCATTTTAAATGAGTAATCTTAGTAATTTTGAAGAAAATGTAAGGAATTATAGTATGAAATTGAGGAAAAACAGTTTTAATATTTCTTATTAAAACATTTAATGTACATTTAATGCATTTTATTTCAAAATAAACTAAACTATATCTTACTTAATACAAAATTGTGCTAAGAAATTTAAAGTTATGCTATTTTGAAAGCTTTTAGAAGAAATGTCTTATCGACTGTTATGATAGATCTCAATTCCGTTTGACATGCCACTGACCCGGTGCAACGTAGAGGTAATCTAGAGTATTGCGGTTTCTGTAAGATTTCAACAATAAAAAAAGAATAATTTTAACATGCCGATCGAAAACCCAATATTAATTCTGCAATAATACCATAGCCTTTTAATCATTTAGTTTATAATTAATGCTTGCCATTTTGTAATCTTGAAATTAAAGTAGTCATGGATTACATTACATGAGTGAAAAATTGGGAACCTCTTTTGATAATGGAAGCTAATTTGAATGTCTGTACACGAAATTTAGGGTCCAGTAAGAATAAAGACGAATTGTGTGTGGATCATTCGACCAATCTTCTGGGAAGGCAAGGCAACAAGGTTATACAAAATGTTCCTGTTTTATGTGCTAAGAGGACTGTAACAGGTACAGAAATGGATTTCTCGGAAGTCTATCTGTCCTCTCTCTCTGTGATAAAAATATTAACCGACTTCTACTTCTACTAGCACCAATGGATATAACACATCTACCAATCCACATCGAACTAAAATTGATATTTTTTATGACAGCTGTCGTCTGGGATGGTAAGGCTGCGCTCGTGCAAGACTTGTTGCCTTCAGTATCAGATGCTAAAATATGAAATGTATTTATAGGTACAGATGTTCGAAAACTTAAAGAAAAATGACCAATTTGAAATTTTTGTTCTTAAGAATATGCAATAGAAAGAGATTCATGGCTTTCGTTTAAGGTATCCGACTACTTGCGACAACTTTTCTTAAAAAGAAATGGAGATATAGGGATTTTTTTGTTGTTTTTATATTTGTTAAGTACATTTTAAGAAAAATATACTAAAATTAGGAAGATAAAAAGAAATTATTCTTATTAAAATATAGGAAAAAATTTACAAAAAATAACATAAATGCGGCCCATTTTGGACCAATAGTTTATAAACAAACTTTCAATTTTTCAATTCTGATGTGTTGCTGAGTTATTCATTTTTAAAATGACCAATAGGATAAAAGATATTTTAATTTTTACAAAAACTAGAGCACTTTGTCTCAGTTATTATATGAAATTGCTTAAAACAAATAGTTGTTATGTTAACATAAGGACTGCAAATTTTGTATTAAAACAGTAATTGATAAATCTGAAGGTTGAAACATTTCTACTGTTATACAGAACATAACAAAAATTTCAGTTAATTATTTTCTAAACTTTTTGAGCAATCGCTGGCCCCGTTTGAGCATTTTAAAAAAAAAACGTATTTCCAGTAAAACGCGTTTTAAAGTATGGCATATATCTTGCTTAAAGTAATGGAATATGTTTTTACTAAAACACTTATAGTTTTTGTTCTAGTGAACGGAAAATAATAAACATGGTATTTTTATAAAGCTGATAAGATGGTCTATAAAATAAAATGATAAACAAAATTTGTAAATTTTGACAAAATTTACAATTTTAGGGTAGTTTGATACTTTAAGGATGCATTAGAAAACTTTCCAGAGATTAAGAAAAATACTAACAACAAGAGTATAGTTCAAAATATGTAAAAGTACTTAGGGTGTTCAAATATCATTAAAATTTAATTTCTTACACTGTTACCTGAACTTTTTCCGTATAATATGGGAACATTGAACATGGTGAATAATTTCACTAGCCAGTAGATATCATGAAGTATCGTTATCAATTGCCCCGGAATGTATCAATGCTTTCTGACTATAGTTGATTCATTGAGAAAGAAGCTACCGAACAATAATATAAAAGCAAAACTGAAATTAATGTATCTAAAGCATGTTTTGTTGTGTAAAATCTGTGGAAAATTATTTTGCAGGCAAATGCAGCATTCTGTTGGGCTATTTCCTAAACTGACATTATTATAACCCATTGCATATCCTTCATTTACCAAAAAAAATAAGAACAAATATTACTTTTTATTATCAGTCATATGCTTTTAAGAGTGTATCTAACTGATTTATTAACTTTCATTAAAGAAAAAATTTAAAAAGTCAGTTTTTTAATGTTTTTTTCAATGATCAGCATTCAAAAATTTTACAAAATTATAAACACACACAAAAGAGGTATGGTATTCATATTAAAAATACTCCATAAAATGTTTACATTGTTTTGTTTTGCACTGATTTGGGTGACTATCAAATTTGTCATTTTAATTATCTGATCAAATAGAGTGAAGATATTTAATATTCCGATATGCTTAAGTATCTTACCACTCTCGCATTTCATCAAATCATGGAATCGAGGGAGACCCAGTTTTACTGACTAGTTAAACCAAATTATTGTGCCTATCTGACCCAGAGCTAACCAATTAGAATTTCCTATCAACAATGAAAACACTTTTGGACTAAATTTCAAGAAACTCCTTTCCGATTTCAATGAATATTCCCCATCTTACGATAAGAAACGGTAGGATTCACTTGGTAAACAAACTTTATGAGCCACATACTTCCTATTAAAATGTTTAAGAAGATTTATGATATATATTGTAAAATTCCAAATTGCTAAAAAGGGGATTATGCGCCGAGAGCACAATCTTTTTAGTCTCGCTTGAAGAAATGCCGTATTTAACTTCTTTGCTCATAACCAGAATGTGAATTCTGTAATGAAAGTTGCGAGAAAGGTAATTATATATACATCTTATTATTATCTGTATATAAAGTTATTATGCATTTGTTTGCTATGAAAAATTTTGAAGCTTAGTGTAATATAGTACTTCTATCTACCAAATATTTTAAGTTGAATCATCTTGGCTTTATTTTAAGGAAAAATAATAATTTTAAGCATACTAATTTAAGCTCACTAATTATCATTTAAAATTGTTCTTCGTCTTCATAACTAATTGTCGAACATAAGGGAAATTTCTTACTCTATACTGAGTATATAATAAACAAGAAGTCAATTAGTAACCAGTTTGGTTTCAAAATTACTTTCCTGTTTTATTCTAATAGTTACAATGACATTTAAATATTCATACTACTTAAGGAGTTTTATTAATTTTATATTTAAGATGTGTAAGGAAACTCCGATAAATTTACCATTAACTTATTCTATTTTTCTGGTAGAGTTTTTTTTTTTCGATTGAAAAAAAAACAGTTTATATTTTGGATCTAATTTAATTAAGCATAGGTTAATAAGCAACTAATTGTAAACTGGAAACTAATTTTTAAACCGGAAGTGTGATAAGTTTAAAAGGAACATTCTTGTTACGTTTATTCTCAGACAATATTCAGTGGCGTAGCTAGGTATCCAAAGGCCCTGGCTCCAAAAGAAAAATGAGGACCCTATCTTGAGTGGTTTTTTTAAGTAAAATTAAATGAATATTTACTATGTTCAATTCTACTACCTAAATTCAATTTACTATCTTCACTTCTTGGCGTTGTTAGCGCTTAGACGCACCACTAGGTTTCTTTTTTGTATCCATAATTTTAGTTTTATATTATATCCAATACTATTCGTCTGTCCTGGAGTACTTCCTGACGTTAAAAGAAACCAGAAACGAAATGCTATGCTACAAAACGCCAATGGGGAATCCGTATTTATTTATTTATATATTCTGGAGGATCGAACTCACCCAACAGAGGGCTGAGAGCTACAAAATGGTCCACCAAGATAGATAAGAAACGATACAAAAATATGCATGAACAAGAAAATGCAATACAATATTATTATAATTATTAAAAAAAACACCTCTGCAAAAGAGCAGCGGAGGGAAGGGGGCAAAATTTCATCAGTGTATTGCAGATTTGAGTAGATTGAGAAATATTGAAATAGTAAAGTAACTTATTTCGAATCATATTGTTATTACAAATAGAATGTAAATAGAAAGGAAATGCTTCTTTTGTAAGTTTTTTTAAGATCTTATAATAAGTATGGTAAGATTTTTCATGGCATTTGGAGTTTATTTACAAAAATGAAGAAAAAAAACTCTGAATAACATAAGCTTTTCAATAAGTAAAGTTCGCAACACTGAACAAACAACGAAAATAATTTAGGGAAATTCCCTTTCAAATTCGTAAGCACATCCAACATTATTATAGTATGTTGCAAACTTTTATATTTATACCTTAAATTTGGGAGAAATTATCACACATTCGGCTTGGTTGGGGGTCATGGTCCAAGGGACCTCAGTGAATGGCATCGCCTAGTACATTGGTAGCTAAGCCACTGACAATATTGTTTTCGGTACAGTAGGAAGAAAATTCTGAATTGAACGGTTGTTTTAGTTAGTCTCACAAGTCATTATACAAAGGCTTTTAGCAATATATCTCATGATTATGATCAAGAACACTTCAACCAGGGAACACACATGCTAATACTTCACTATTTTAATTGTAAGACCTAAATCCATTTTCCGTGCAAATAAAAATTCATTATTCCAATAAATAATTTTTCTTGTGTTCAAATCCAATTGATCGAACGTAATATCATAATATCTTTTTCTTTAAAGATATGTTTGGGTTATCATATATCTTTATTTATATCGAAAAAATATTGAATAATTTAATCCTGATTCGCTGCACACGCACTATAAACTCAAAGTTAATTAACTGAAATTCTCCTTCCAGAACTATCAAGCTGAACAAAGTCGGGGGAAAATCTTCTCAAGTTAAAAGTTTTTGCTAAGTGGCATGCACTAATACAAGAATAGACTTGTAAAATAGAAGCTTGCTTTTTTTATTGTTAAATACTTAATGAAACGATCTATGATAAAGTCCATTACATTCAGTACGTTGATTATCAAATTGAGTTGTTCTTTGTGACAGAAGTTCAGCTTAATTTAGTAAGTAATAAAATCTCCAAACTCAGTCACAAGAAACAGTTCCTGCTTCGAACCCTCATCTCTGTTATATACCCAGACGAATATAATGACATTTAAAACCACACACCGCTTGAGAAATCCCTCCAATTTTGCATTTGAATGAATCATTGAACAAAAAATCAGATCCAATCTTTCTGATTAACGTAACCTTAATTCCCTGCTCATCAAACCGGGAGCTAATCAATTAGAAAACCCCACCACAACCACTGAGATATCTTCTCGGACAAAACCTGGGGAAAACTTTTCTCGAATATTACTCCCTCGTATTATAAGAGACATTAGTATCAATTAGCACGTGAATAGGCCCTGTACGATAGCTGTAATTAAGCTAATGGTTGAGTTGATCATTGCTAATGATCCGGGACCTTTAGATCCAGAACGAAAAGGGGGGATTGAAAAGTATCGTCTTTACCTTCAATCTCTATCTCCCCGCCCCAACTTTTCCTTCTGGGATATTAGTGTAGTATGGTATATTGATTGGAAAATAGAAGGGGGTGAAATGAACGGCCTGATGGGTTACAGTTAGAAGGGAAATGTTTTAATTTGAAAAATGGTAGAAACTGAAATGAAAAGAATGAATTAAATGGGTAGAATGGAAGTTAGCTACATCAGCGACATTTGGGCAGTGGAAATCTTAAAATGATATTTTGGAATGGTTTTAAAGAGAGACTTTTAATGATATGGTTTAATGGATATAAATGTATACCTTTTGTGAAGTTTTTGTGCGGTTTTTCTTTACGTTTTGTTTCAGAAATAAATACTTCTACGAGTTACAGTTTTGATGTCTATATCCAATTAAGAATAGTATGGTACTTTGCAATGAGTCTTGGAATAAACATATTCATTTGAATTAAGAACAAACTGTGATAAGCTTTTATTGTAATATTGATAATAAATAAAAGATTAATTACAATAATATATCTATTAAGACCTAAGTTTAATATTTCAGGGTTTGAAAGAAACTAATTAACTATATATATATGATGTTGTTTTTAAAATATGGCGGTAAGCTTAGATTTAATTCTTAGTAGTTTATGTGCAATACGATGTCCTGCTCAATAATAAATCACGGTTCAAAAAAACTAAAAGACCCTTTTTTGTAGTTAATCGAACTGAAATGTAAAAAGTAATTCTTAATAAAAGAATAAAATGAGTAACGAGAAAATTAATTTCATTGTGGTAAAAGCGTGGGGTGCTCGATATCAATTTTTTATAATTTCTTACTAGTTCTATTTCGAAATGCAGAGTTAGTGTAAAAATGTATTACAAAGCACAATGACATTAATTTTCTCGCTAATAATTTTATTCTCATATTCAGAATTATTTTTTACTTTTCAGTTCGATTAACAAAAAAAGCGTGTTTTTTTTAAAGCTTTTTAATTTTAATTTTTAATTTTTTAGTTCAATCTAAAATAAAAGCATGTTTCTTTTAGTTTTTCAAACTATCATTTTTTTCATTGATGAATTCATCTTAAATGCGTTATTTTTTTAAGAATCTGAAATACCCATTGGCCTCCTATCAGGGGGTCGATACGGTACGGTTTGTAAAATGTAGGATTAACCAACTGAAGGAAATCGGGACGAGCTAAATTTGAAATATTTAATGCGGAAGAGGGTGTAAAAAGTTAACGATATTTTTTCACTAAAAAGAGCTCAATATTATCTCTGAAACTTACATCAGCATTAGAAATAAAATTACACTTTTTGAATCAAAGAGTTTGTGAGAAATATTTGTATTAACCATGAGCGTTTTCGCTTTTGAGTTGTCTCTTCATCTTTTAGTCGCCAAAACTGTAAATGGAAATTGGAATTAGTCACCAAATCTGGAAATGAGATATCGTTAATCCTGTTGATCCTGATCAGGACAATGGAACAAAATTATAAAATTATTGTATTGTTATCGGTCCTTGACAAGTGTGCAAAATTTCGAATTAATCTGAACTTTTAAAGGGTGTAAAAATTGGGTTCAAAGATACCAATGCCTACAGGTGAAGCTAATAAAAGCGTTTTAAAATGTGGTAAAATCACGTGTAGACGTTTATTCAAAAGAATATACTTTTTTAAGACTCAATTTGTTTTTTTAAAGGGTAATCTTGATACTTTTTATAAAATGCGAAAAAGTTTACTTATAAACATTCTATATTATTCAGCGCACTTGTAAATATTCTAGGAAATAATAACAACAAAATACAGGGAAATGATAACAAAAAAAATCAAAATCTCCTACGAGATAAATTTGTAAAATAATTAAGAAGACAAAATTCATGCCCTTTAGTAAAATGGGTTCAACTGGTTTATTTATTGAGATTAAGTTTAAAAGAAAAAAAACACATTGTGCTAAACTATTTCCATATGGTCAGCATACAATTTGTAGAGATGGTTGACTTAGGGAAATTACCATAAAAGTTTGATCGGTTTATGATGAAATGGTAAAAAATTAGAAAACAGTTGCCAAAAGTAGAGATGCTTGGAGAAAACTACTGGAGAAGGCCAGTGCCCACACAGGGCTGTCGAGCCATTTAAGAAGAAACATCTGCAATAAGGTGCTAAATCAGGCAGAATTATAATGCACCACAGTCGATCAACAATAGCAGCGAAGCAAAATATCAATAACAGTGTGTTATCACACTGTAAAACTATAATATTTATTCCTTCATGCTCTTTCAAATTCACCATTACCTAAACTTAATGTGGCTATGGGTCCCTTTTTATACCAAAATTCGGTCATGGATCTCCAATATAAAATAACTCTATTTCTCAAAGTATGTCAGAAAACTTCAAAACTTATCTTTTCTGTACTGAAAATGAAAATGATATTGATAAGGGATTATAAAAAATGGCACTTTTTTATAAATGAATTTTAATAAAAGAATAATTTATATTAATAAACATGTAAAAGGTAACCAAGGACGTCTTAAGGCATTTGCCAACTGGGCCCCGCCCAAGGCCTCGGCCGCAATGGGGCCTCGTCTGGCTCTCGACTCAGCGTTAAGAAGATCACAATTCGAATAATTTCAAAGGTCAAATGTTATTTCCGGTTGTATTCTCCAAAAAACTGATAATTTTGGACGACATGTCAACTAGCTACATGTGATGAACGTCATACACGTATAGGTCTATCACCCTACACCATCATTACTCATTCAGTCCAATGGCGGCAGTCGGTCTAGCTGGTATGTGCGATTGTAAATCATGCACATTTATTTGTTTCGGGTTATTGCTTATACGAATATTTTACAACGTATCATATGTACTGTTTATTTTAAGGATCATGGTGGTGGAGTGTACATTTGTGTAGGGGGCCTAGGATCTACTTTTGAATACCAAGGCCTCAAGAAGTCTAAACACGTCCCTGAATGTAACAATTGTGTTAAAAAATGCCCATGTAACGTACATCTTCGGATCAATACAAAGAAAATGCTGCTTTCGGTCCAAATCAAAAGAAAATTCGTTACATTCACTTCATACCTCTCAACTCTTTTATATTACTATATTTACGGCCAGTTATTGTATGTAGAGACAAGATTCCGCATCCATTTAAACCTTTTAGAGGGTCGCAACCACGATCGACCTGACCTTCTCTGTGCAGAGCTTGACATTACTTGTATTTTATGTGCCTATTTGTATTTTACTCTAAAAATTTTTTAACGCAAAAAAACCATGATTAATTTATTTTAACGTTCGTAATAATGGAAATGAGTAACAAATATTTTACTTTATATCAAACTTTTTGCGAACACCTTAAAGTTATTCACGCACTCCGAAATTAATTTTATTTTGCAACAAGTATCCCCCAGGGATCCATAAAAACCATCAAGGGACCCAATGCTCTAACTGGGTAAAATTTAACCATGTCATCTGTATAGAAATAAAAATGTGTCACAACTTTTTCGGACCAATCAACAGTAACCATTTTATAACTAAGAACACTGAAATTAAAATGAATGTGTGTGTGTGTGTGTGTGTGTTTGTTGTGTTAAATGTAAATACTATCAACTATTAAAACCAAAGTTTATAAATTTCTAACTTTCTTAATTATGGTTTCAGTAATAAAGTTCTTTGTAGCACAAAATTGAAAAGAATATGCAAACTATTTTCCTTGCCATTAAAATAATTTTTTCTTATTTTTTTCATAAAAATAAAATAACACTATTATAAGTATTAAAACGCGTATATAAAAAAACAAAACCTCATTTTTATATGATGACCTACACATGCCCCATAAATAATTATAACTCTTTTCCACTTTTACCCCTAAATTAGATTTTTTCATTCAAACCCAGACCTTTATAAAAAGCATTCCAGTCAGACTCAAGCTTAAAACTTTATCAAACTTGTACCCTATATTCATTAAATAATTTTTAAAGGAAAAATACTTTACTTATGAAAGCAGGCAGCACTTTATTTCACCGTTCAGACTTTTAATACATACTCTCTTATATCAAAATTGCACTCTATTCCTAACGACTAAAAAAAATCAAATAAATAATAATAAGGAAGAGAAAGAGAAGAGCGAGGGAAGAGTTTAGTTAAAACTCCCACACTCAACAGTAATCAAAGTCCTATTTAGCGTTTTCCATTTCATACATGAAGGGTTTCGACGGCACAAACGCAAAGTAACAGTTCCCTATGCGCTCACAAAACCGTAACCATCCTTAATCCAGGGGTTTAATTTTGTGTTCCTTTTTACAGTTGGTAAATACCCTCTTGGTGCATTTATCGCCCCTCCAATTTGCAATGGAAATAATCCCTGTGCATTCATTTGTCGTAAGCGCTCGACAGCGAGACCGGCTCACTATTTTATTTGAAGGGGGAGGAATCGGGATACAAACCTTCTTATTTGCAAAAGTGTAATGTGATTTGTAGATGGAGTTTTATTGGAATGCGGGTGAGAAGTTGAGGATTTTGATTTATGAAGGATTAAATAAGTTTGGAAGTTTTACGCGAAGTTTGTCACTCTTAGTTTGGAGCGTTTGGGTTAAGTTTGCTTTTTAAGGTGAGGTTTGTTTCAGTCAGAGGATAGAACAAAATGGGGAAAGTGTTCAGTGAATATGCACGCTGATTAAAGATTTTGAAATAACTGTCTCTTAGAAGCATTTATTTTCCGCTTAAAATATATTAGAGAAACAGAAATTATATTTAAATTATTTGGTGTCATGCAGAATATGTGCTTCTTCTGTATTCGACGTTTGTCAGAGAAAGAAATATCCTCACGCACAGATTGGCTCTCAAGGGCATTCATATAAATTAACCGCCAAATTTTCATTAACTTATTTCTCAGAAGAACATTTGTGAAAAGTTCCGTAAATTTATTATAAACATTTGTAATCTTCCATGACTTAAAGTTTTATTTTTTTCATTATGTAATGTGTTTCATACTTACATTTGTAAGCCCTGTGTTATACTTTGTGGTGCACGAGTTGTAAATGTTTTCAATAAAAAAATTGTTATGTACTATAAATGTCTCATGGAAATTCGTATTATGTGTAACTAATTAATAGTTCATTTATAAGCAAGTAATTATCACAAATTGTACAAATGAAGACAACTTTAAATAAAACCAGTAAACAGTATATTTGGAAATTCCGAAGAGAAAAATGTATTGAAAGGGGACACAATACGACTAATTCGAAGAAAATTGATTAAGTTTTTTTAAAAAAAATTTCCTGAATTGTACTTTATAGATTTTCCTGTTTCTCACATAATTTAAATGCTGTAAGTTAGAAAGGTTTTATGATTACGATAAATTTTATGTTCGCTTATATTCAAGTTCCAATATAGTAAATAAAAACTTTAAACTGATCTAACTGGAAAAAAAATCACTAGTTTTCCTTCTTTTAAGATGCTAAGAATTTTTTTCTATGTTTTGATATTTTTCTAACCATTGCTATGAACATATGTAACAAAGTTGATATGTATTTTTGGACCAAAACAAATTCGAATTTTTAAAAAACTGTTTAATTTAGAATTTAAGCAATTTTAGGGAATTTTAATACGTATTATCCATAAATTAATTTTAAGAATTTTATATAATAAAGTTATCACACAAAACTCATGCCAACCTTTAATGTTTTATAGATCTGGACAAATTTATAAATCAAATTCCATGTCTGTAAGTCAGTTATTGTAGAAAGAATAAAATTGTAAAAACTTTTGATGAATCTTTGAACTTTTGTAATTAAATGGTCTGCTTTTATGGTATTTCGAGCAAATATTCTTTTTAACATGTTACGTTTACATATAGTTACATGCAAGATAATTTTTAAGAATCATTTAATTGAATTTAAATCGTACCACGTCCTTTATGATTAAAGAAATAAACTCCAAAAAATAATGCAATAATTGATTTAATTTTTTAATGACATTTAATGCACACACATGTATGTGTATGCTACTGAAAATTCGAGGTATGTCAGGAACCTAAGTACCGTTTTGGAAAAACTCGCATAAAAATTCTATTTTCCAAAACAAAATCTATTTTTACATGAAAAGGCACGTCGAAAACTATTTTCTACATAGTTGCCACCATTGTTCAAGTATTTGTCGTATCGGGAATCCAACTTGTCTACACCCTCTTCAAAGAAAGATGTCGGCAGTGAAAAGAGCCACTACTGAGCAGCGATTTTTGGAAACTTATCTTAAGTCAATCCTATTGTTAACTGTCTGTTGTTTTCGAGAAATTTCTCATTCTCTTTTTCAACCAAACCATCATTAACATCAGAAGGCTGCCCAATTCGTGCTCCGTCATAATTATTATTACGTCCATCATCGAATTGTTGAACCTACTTTCTCCCCATTCCATCCCTCATTACATTTTCACCATAAACCTCTATAAGCTAACGATAAATTTCATATGGCTTCAGGGACGTCTTAAGACTTCTTCAGGCTCTAGAGACCCGCTCAAAAATAGACCCTGGGCCTACACAAATGTAGACCCCACCTATTGACCCTTAAAAGTAAACAGTACATACGTTTCTAAATACCCGTACAAGCAATAACCGAACAAAAATAAATGTGCATGGTTTACAATCGCACATACCAACTCGATGACTGCTGCCTTTTGATTGAATGAGTAACGATGGTGTATGTTGGTAGGCTTGTACGTGGACGACCGTCATCACATGTAGCCAGTTGACATATCATACGAAATTCTCAATTTTTTGGAGAATACAACCGGAAAAAACATTTAACCTTTGAAATTTTTCGAATTATGATTTTCTTAAGGCTGAGTCGAGAACGAGACTAGGCCTTGGACCTGGCCCAGTTGGCCCATGCCTTAAGACATCCCTGACTGGTTAAATATTCCTTGCGTTCAAAAAATGGATTACAGAAAGCACTTCAGAGTCGGAGCGTTTACTAACATGTCTAAATGCAACTCAATCTGGCTGTAATGGCGTCACGGTGTACTGATAATAATCAATCAGAGATACGTGTGCGCAGGTGTTGAACTCCGACACTACCACTGCGGTTACGGTAGAATGAAACGGTACTTAGTTTCAGGACACGTCATGTAGCCGAAATTCGTCACATTACGTGTACTTTCTAGTGACGACGTTCTTCATTACGGAGGCCAGAAAAATAGAAAATAAGATTTCATTTCGGATACATACAGCAATTTTAATTTATAACGCGCTTTTACTACATGCATAGAAATAAATAACCGAATTACGTATAACTGACAAAAGTGTTTTACATCAGAGGTCACCAAAGTGGTGGTCCGCGAGAAAATTTTGCTGGTCCCCAGAAAAATATGGAATATACTTACACATCACGTTTTAAAATGCATTGAAACATACTTCAATTCATAAAAATACGTGAAAAGTTATAAAACAAGAAAGAAGAGAATATTCATAAAATAATAATAATTCATAAAATAAAGAATATTCATAGAATAGCGCCCTGGTAAATAAGTCGTACTGCTGTAGCTGCATTGTTTTATCTGCGTGTTTTGCCTCGTCTCGTTTCGCTCTCTTCTAACGTTCCATTCTCCTGTATGTCGCATATGTATATCAACTAAGCATTTAAAGGTGGGCTTACGGATGTATTGAGTTCAATATAAAATATATTCAATACATTAGCTGGGTTATTAAGGAAGTTTTTGTGTATTTTCTTTTGTATATTAGTGTTTTTTAAGCCGTGTATGACTCTTAATCTTAACCCATGTGCATATTTTCTTTTATTCGATACTTACTGGGATAAAATTAGTTTAAGTTCATTTTATGTGTTCTTGAATCACAATCTTTTTTATAAATATATATAATTAGCATTTAAAAAGTCTTATTAGCGGTCCGCGGGATTTAAATTAAGAATGTACTGGTCCGTGAAGTTAAAAAGTTTGGCGACCGCTATTATAAATCATTCATACACCATATTAGATTGTTTGACTTTGTAAGCAAATATTTAGACAGAAAAGAGAGACAAAGACTATATTTTAAACAGGGTTTTCGTATATACCTAGTAGCTAATTTTATATCAAATTTCGGCTATTTACGGTAGCACCCACACATGCGCACACATACATATATGTAATACTTTATCGTAGAATAAGCTAATTTCACAATTAACAGCGTGCGTTATTTTACCTGAACTGATTTCACGTAAAAATACATAAAAGTAACCTTTAAGAGCTACTAAGATTCTCTTCACTAAATTATATCACCCTAGTATGTTTTGGACAGGAATATCTATAGAACGGATGATACACTAAAACACGCGCAATTGGTTATACACACACATACAGGATATCTGAAATTGGAAGATATCGTTCTAAGAGCCGAGATCATTATTCACTTTAAGTGAAATCGAATGAGAGTGTTTGATTTGGTATAATCCACCAAACCTACGCGTTTCCACTGGAACATTCTAAGCATTTAAGAATGTTTATTCTAAAAGCCTAGCTGTTAATTATATAACATTTAATTAAAAATTTTATAAAACCTAAACACATTTTCAATGTAGAAACAGATATTTATTTAAAATTTAAAAAATATCTTATTGTGATAGATTATATTAATTTTTTTTATCATATATTTAATCTACTTTTCAACTTCTCTGATCAACTACAACCAATGCTTATAATATATTTTCAGTTTCCTATACTTCTTTTATGGGTCTCTAATATACAAATTTATTCATTATGCAAATATATATTTTTTCACGTACAATTTGAGTAAACTTTCACTTAGATTTCTATCACAAATATCGTTTCTATGTAAAAAATAAAAATAGATAACATGATAGAAATTAATTTTTTTCCCCATTAATTTCGCACTTTCAAACATTTATAGGTCTACTTCATTAACTTTATTCATCACTAAAATTATGTGACAAGAATGTGCTGGCAGATAGCCCACTCATCCATATTCCACAATAATAAAGGTATCACAGTCTTTACTATAAGATTAAAAATAAAATGGTAAATTGACTAAAACTCTGTGCGATCCCTTTCTCTATATTCAGATATTAAGTAAACTTGGGGTCACCACATTACAACTTCATATTGTATTTAAAAACATATGCGAAAATCTCACAATAAATCTGTAAAATTTTAATAAAAATTGTATTGTATTTTCCTATCTACTTTTAAATAATTTTGTAATTATTTCTATATTTATTATTAGACATGCAAATTTTGTTTAAGGTATCCGACTTTTGACAACTTTTTTTAAAAAAAAAATAGAGAAATACGGAAATTTTTTTGTGGTTTTTAGATTTACTTAGTACATTCTAAAAAAATTCTGAATTTAAGAAACGAAATTATTGTTACTAAAAGGGGAAAAAATGGGTAAAAATTTACAAAAAATAACATAAACGCGGCCCATTCTGTACAAAAAGTTTATGAACAACTTCTCAATTTTTCAATTCTGATGTGTTGCTATGTTATTCATTTTTGAAATAACCTTCAGGATAAGAGAGATAGTTTAATATTTACAAAAAAGTAGAGCACTTTATATGAAAATGCTTAAAAAAGCAGTGGTTATATTAAAATAAGGGGCTGTAAATTTTGTAATAAAACAGTGATTGATAAATCTAAAGGTTAAAAAACTTTCACTATATTACAGAACATACACAAAAATTCCAGTGAATTATTTTCAAAACTTTTTGAGCAATCGCTGTCCCCATTTGAACCTTTTCGAAAAAACACATTTCGAGTAAAACGCGTTTTAAAGTATGACAGCAGAGCTTGCTTAAAGTAATGACACATCTGCTTTTACTAAAACACTTGTAGTTTTTGCTCTAACGGAAAGTAATAAACCTGGTATTTTTATAAAGGTAATAAGATCGCCTTTAACATAAATTTATAAATTAAATAAATTGGCAATTTTTGGCAAAATTCACAATTTTAGGGTAGTCGGATACCTTAATTAAAAAAAAAAAGGATTGCCGATAAAAATTGCACTGAAATAAAAGAAAAGGGCACTGTTTTTTTAAATGAAATACTTTTCATGTCTGTTTCGACTTGTTGTAAATTAGTATCACGCATAATCACCTCTTGAACTTTCAAAATTTCACTTTGTGAAAAAAAAGTAATGGAGTTGTTAAGATCATGAACTCATGGATGATACTTTTTCTGATGAATCGTGGGTTACAGTCCTAAAAGAACCGTCAAGGAACAACGTTGATTCCCATTAAATCCTTCCAGCCTCAAAAAGGGTTTTGAAGTGATAACTTCTTTTGGCGCGTTTTGCTGAAGATAGTATTTAAATTAACGTCACGTTTGGCTGCGTTACGCTCAATTCGTTTTAATCAGTTTCATTTGGCAATTGTGCTCATATCAGCGACGCTCACTTAGTTTTGAATTGAAATTTTTCGGCACGTGTTTTTTTTAAGTAAATCTTTATGCATACTTTTTCCAGTGAAGTTTTATTTTCTTTATTTAAATGTTATTGTCATGCAGCCCACTTCACCTCAACTCCAGGGAGTGAACGAGAGAAGAGAAGTGCAAGCGAAAATAATTGAAAAAAAAAGATTATTCTTATGTAGGAGATCGAAGATACGAAGAAATGAAACACGTGGGATCTATTTTTTATTCAGTAGAAAGAGCATTTAAGCACAAAAATTTCCCAAAAGAATTAAAATCTGAAATTTTAATGAAGTTAATGGGCGAAAAAGTTGCCAATATTTTGGTCTATATTAGTGATGACAACTAAGAGATTACGAGAAAATAAAAGCATTAATTGTGAAAAAATATGAACTCTCTCCTTTTGTTTGCCTAGAAAATTTTACAAAAAGTAAACGACTCCCAGGGCCTTCTATAATATACGACGTTATATGAATTGTATAAATTGTACTACGTATTACCGCTACTGTATTGGCGACATTGTTTATGAAAAGAAGCACATCATTGCCAATTCAACGCGTACGACACATGGGAAATCAGGGTTGCCAACTTGGCAAGTTATTTTGAATGTTGGCATTATTGCAATAGTACATAAATACCATATAAGCATATATATTATATAAATATATTCTACATAAGTAATTTACTTATAAATATTTTTAAACAACGAAACTAACTGACATTTAAATCGTTTATACTCATATATAAATATATAAGAATGCATAAGTATTTAAACAATATTCTTTGCAGAAAATGAATGAAATAAGAAAATCCACCGATGAATGAGCACGAAGAAAGCTACTTAACGCCCGCATGTAAAAATGTCGTAAAAAATACGTAGTACATACGAACAATTGAATTCTCTTTCCCAAAATAAATTAGAAGTTTTCACTTCTATCGAGTGGTCATAAGCAAACACATATTTTTCTGTAAGTAATTTAATAAAATTGTTTTTCGCGTTTTCATTTTAAAAGAAAAAATAATATTTTAGGAAAAATATCTTAATTTATACTTTTTAACTCTGATCTACGCTTTAATGATTTCAATAAATCGTAGACTAATATGAAAAATAACTTTCTGTAAAACAAAACAAAAAGTTATCTATAATTTCAAAAAATTCATAATATGATGATATCCATTTGATCGCAAATAACATCAAATTAATAAAAAAAATAATAAAGTTTCAAGTATTTATATTAAGCATTTAATATTACCACAAAGTTTATATCACTCAAAGTTCTTACGTAGATGAAGAAGTTCGGGGGAGGCTTGCTCATGTACTATCTTCGTTACTTGATTGTGGTTCATATTTGCGTGGTTCGTCATCGGTGGCTGTGGTGCAGCTTCTAAATGCGACGTTGGAAATCAATCAATCAATATTCCATCGGCTGGATGCATCGGTGGTTTGTCTCTGGTCTTGTACCCTAGGTTTGCGGGTTCAACCCCGTCACAAGTCGATGTATTTTTATGATGCAGAATGTCTATAACGTCCATATTGTATGATTATGTGGCATGCTAAAGATCCCTAGAGTGCCTGTTTGGCTTGGATGCTCTCTTGAAAATTAAATCTCCTGCATCGTCAGAGCTCAGGTGCCTCATATTGGGGAGAAGACGTGGCCGCGGTAGCCTAGTGGTCAAGGTAACGGACTCGTGGCCGGCGTGTCATGAATTCGAGCCTAGTACCGCTGAAGACCCGCTGTGTAGGAGAGCGCTGCACGTTAAATCTGTCGAAAGCTCAAACGTCCTCCCGTTGGTGTGGTGTGGTAGTTAGGAGAGGGGGTGCCATCTCAGGTGTCGTCCTCGTCACTTCACCATGGTTCAAAATTGCGAGGTCCGTTGCCAAAAGCCCTCGTGTAGCTGAAGAATGGGCAACGTAAATATTCCCCCACTCACTCTTTCACTCACTGGCGAGGAAACTGCACGTCAAAATTACATTGTGGCAATTGATATCCGCCTATATGGTACCGCACTAAAAAGTGATACCAGCTCCTGAAGAATGTACTAGGTTTGCAATGGTAAAATACAAACCCGCAGCCCCATTACAAAAAGAAAGAAAAAAGATATTTCACTGCCACGTCACATATTTCCCTCTTACCAGGTATATTACTTTCCATACCGCATCGCATGTAGTTCCAACAATTCAATGAATTAAATTATTTTACAATTAGTTAAGAAAATTATTCACGCAATACTTGTTTAAAAATATAAAAGCAATTCCTTAAACAAAAAAATAAACCTCGAAAGCTTAGACAGATAATTTTTTTTATCATTTTAGCTAAAAATATCCTATATAAAAAGTTAGTAGAATATTCAAAATGTCGTTTGGTTTATGTATTAATTACGTAAATTCAATAGTTACTGCTTTGTTTGAATGTATAGTATTATATCACAGTATTTGTGTAATATTGGTATTTACTGTTTAACAAGTCTATCGTCACAGATCTATATATTTTATATCCTCAGCTAGTTTTTATTTCTCTCCCTGGATTAACTCCTTCAGTCTTACGCTTTTGTACTTGTATATTTTATACTTTCCTGTCTATGTTTTCCAGAATATTTTCTGTGCAATCATTATTAATTCATATATTCGTATAAAAAACGCATTGTAGCTACGATGCCGGAGGAAATTCTCTTAAGTTATCCAATTACCCTAAAATTGTGAATTTTGGCTAAAATTGACAATTTTTGTATGATTTTATTTTATAGGCCATCTCATTAGCTTTATAAAAATACCAAATTTACTGTTTTTCATTCAATAGAACAAAAACTACAAGAGTTTTAGTAAAAGCAGATGGCATTCCCCGTTCAGCTAGATGTCATACTTTAAAACGCATTTTACTCGAAATGTGTGTGTTTTTTAAATGCTCAAACGGGGACAGCGATTTCAAAAAAGGTTTTGAAAATAATTAACTGATATTTTTTGTGTGGATGTTCTGTATAATGGTATAAGTGTTTTAAAACTTCCGATTTATCAATCACTGTTTTATTACAAAATTTACAGTCCCTTATGTGAATATAATCGCTGTTTTTTTAAGCAATTTTATATAATAACTAAGTTAAAGTGCTCTAGTTCTTGTAAAAATTAAAATATCTCTTATCTGAAAGTCATTACAATAATTA
The DNA here is from genome assembly GCA_019973975.1 of Trichonephila clavata. Lineage (NCBI taxonomy): Eukaryota > Metazoa > Arthropoda > Arachnida > Araneae > Nephilidae > Trichonephila > Trichonephila clavata. The sequence goes on along the minus strand of BMAO01030603.1, from coordinate 115,634 downwards.
ACAATATAGTAACACATAAGAATTGAAAATTTGGTCATAAACTTTTGGTACAGAATGGGCCACGTTAATGTTATTTTTTGTAAATTGTTACCCATTTTTCACCATTGTAGTAATAATAACTTCTTTTTCTCTTCTTAATTTATCATATTTTTCTTAAAATGTAATAAACAATTCTAACCCCCCCCCCCTATATATATATATATATTTCCATTTTTTTAAAAAAGTTTTCGCAAGTAGTCGGATACCTGAAATGCTTTTAATTTTGTTAGAAATGTATTACATATTTTTTGATAGTTTTAAAACTCTTCTATCTTTTGTCTCCATGTAATAAAAATGAAAAGAAAGAAGAAAAGTAAAACTGTAAAAGGACACTATAATAAATTTTGCTGTTTTTCGCCCAAAACGTTTTGTCAAAAAACTAACGGTTTAACAATTAGAGAGGTAATATTAATATATAATATGCTTAATACACAATGGCATTAAACAAATTTAATTCGATCCTTTTTGTTGGAGGTAAAAGTTTTAAACCTTTTTTCCTCCCACGAGAGTAAACTCAAAGCAGCTTAAGATTGTAAAAAGCCCCCAAACCTTAAAATTTCCTTTATTCTTTCTTAAAATTTTACCAAAATTAGGTTCAATAAGATCATTGAGAGTTTAAACAGTACTTTAAAATAAAAGTTTATTGAAAGAAAATAGTTTTCAAATTTCCCTTAAACTGGGAACAACCTTTTATATTTACTTCCTTTCTTTGTTTAGCACCTAAAAAAGAGGGTTCTTAAGATACTTTAGTTTCCCATGATTTAGTTTAGGTAATGGGACCGCACTTCATACAATTTTTTTTCTTCTTTTCTTTGCTTTTTTGCTTTATTTAAAGGGCGCTTATTCTTTAATAGTGTGCAGCACAAAAGACAAAATTAACGTAAGCCATTAGCTGGATTCATTGTTAATCTCTATTAATTAAAATTCCTAAGATGTGTTTACCTTAATTTCTCATGAACAAAAATTCAGAAAAGGAAGTAGAAGAAAGGTAAGGAAGGTAAAATACCGAAAGTGGAAGGATATAATTTAAATTTTTTCCCCTTCTTTTATTAAAAAAAAAGGCTGAAGACATCGTTCACAACTGAAATTATTTTATTTTTATTTTTATGCTTTATCAATAGAAACGTGTGGTTAGATTTTTGATTTCTTTAAATAGCCTAATCAGTGGTATTTTTACATAAGTAATTAAAGAAGTGGGAAAGTAATAATTCAAAAGAAATAGTTAAGAAATGTTTTATTTAAAAAATGATATAAAATGCAGAAAAAAGTTTCGAATTCCGTAAACATTTTTTGAAAAAAAAAATACTGATATAAAAACATTAAAAATATTTGCTTCAGTTTCTACTTCGAATTGTTTTTATTATATTGAAATTAATAGAAAAAGGGGGAAATGTTACATGTTTAATTAGTAAAACAATTATAACAAAAACAATATTTACTATCTAATTGATGATTTTTTTTACTCATGAGGAATCTTCTAAAACAAAAATAAAAGGTAATATTGATACTCGTTTCTTTAAAAAAAACCACATTTAACTATTATTTTTATAAAAGAAAACAGTTCTACGGGGAATTTTTAAAAAAAGAGAAAAAGAAAGTTACAATGACAGTAAATATTGGTTAAAATAACAAAATAAAAAAAAAAATATTAAACCAAACGATTTTCTCTTTCTTTCTTAAAATCTCTATTAATTAATTATTATTTATCAGAACAAATTAAACGCTGCTTATGAAGCAGAAAAAAAGATTAATTATTCTCTTAAGAAAAAATATGCAACAGAAACAGCCGAAAATATCAAATAATATCATAAAAGTTTCAATGATCATTATTTTTAGGAAAACATCTCCCAAAAAATTACTCTTCAATAAGAAAGCATTCATAAAAAATATTCCAGCTTTAAAAATTATAATTTTATAAAAGGAAAGAAAAGGGTTTTGTTTTATTCTAAATTTTATGTTTTGTTTGTAGGTATAGTAAATATATTTGCAATTTTATATCAAGGTAAATTGTAGTTTGAATAAGTGACCTTAAGAGAGAGAGTCTACTGGTCATGGTCAAACACTCGCAGAAGGCGTTATTGAGTTGTGCTTGGTGACACCATGTTGGACTGAAGCACGTTAAATCTCATGAGGCTCAAAGACCTTAAGTTGTCCTGGTGTGGAAATTTGGAGAAAAGGATGCCAGCGCTGATATCTTTCTCGACACTTGATAAAGGGTTAAAAATGGAAGATCCCTCGTTAATGGTCTTAGTGCAGTTTTAAAGTGATTCGTCAGTGAAAAATCAAACCAAGCATTCATTATAAATAAAATGATCCAACTTCAAAGTTTTTAGAAACTAGCCGAAATTTCAAAATCTTCACAGTACCAACCTATATTTTTGAATTATTTTAACGCCTTCTTCACTTAAACATAAAATAATAGGAGATAAACAAGTAAATTCTTTAGATAAGAATACGCAGCTCCGCCATTAAAGCAAACGCTTTTGTTCATGATGCATGCACCTATTTATCACACCACGACATTATCGGGCCTCTATGTAACGAAGCCACTAAATCCTGACAAAAAGCCCGTCATGTGGGAAGTTCTTTAAAAAGAGTTTCATCTTTTAATATACTTTAGTAACCACATAAAGCAAATTTTAAACTCATAAACATAATATATTATTTTTAAAAAAATTAATTATTTACACATTTTTTGTAAATTATTTATTCACACATTTTTGCAAATTCATTATTTAAACATTTTTGTAAATTAATTATATACGCATTTTTTGTAAATTAGTTATTCTCACACTTTTTGTAAATTATATATATATATATATATATAATTTCTTTTTATTTGATATATCTTACCCATCAAAGAGAAATCTGCAAGGAAAACAAGAGAAACACTGTATTTTGAACTTTAAAAAATAGTTTTATATAAAAATGAATTTTAAATGAAATTTTCCAATTTCAAGCTTACGAGTAATTTTAAACATACATTATTTTATAACCAATAATTTTAAGCATGCACCACCACATGCGTCTTTAAATTTAATTTCTGATAAAATCTGTTAATTTAAATTGTATTTTTTATTTGAAACACTACGGCAACTTTATTACTCGATGTGAGACCAGGTAAAACCAGTTCAAGGTCATCGATCACCATAAAATCTGCTAAAAGAGAAAATAATTTGAAAAATGTCCTGAAATCTTTGAAAAATAATGAGAAAAAATCAAATTGCAGGAGAAAAAGTTCGTTAAATAGAAAATACACTTCGCTATTTGGAGGTTACTTTACGAAGAATATAGTAAATTGTCCTTGGTTCGAGGAAAAAGTTCACAAAATAGAGGTTTTTTATATGGAGGTTTGACTGTATTTAGTTTTCAGTTTTTTCATTTACAACATATTGAATGAACGCCTATCAATCCTAAACGTACGAGATAAAAGCGGGAACATGTTATACGTATATTAGGAAAAGAATAATTTAAACAGAAATGAGTTGTATATTATTTGTACTATTATTAATTTATCGTCTCTTTTAGTATGTCATAAATCATGTATCTTTTTCTTTTCAATTTCGAAAAGAAAAACATTTTAGAGATGAACCTTTATTACAATGCACTTCTTCAGCCATCATATTATATTTTTCTCTTGTTTTCAGAAGGATTACTATTACTATAATTAATGCCATTGGTAAAGTACAGGGTGGAGTCTGATTATTATGTTCAACTTCTAATAGCCAAAACGACCACTATTTGCAGCAAGCACAGAAGTTCGATGACACAGAAGTGTATAAATAAGTTTGTAGCCACAAGTATTTAAAGCTATAAAGACTGAAGTATGCCTGACAGCAGTGACAAGGTGTATAATAAAATTTCTGTTTCAAGAACATGTTGAGCCAAATTAGCAAAGAAAAAAATGTGTTTTAGGGTTAAAATCTGGTTAATACAGAGAACATCAGAGTATTTAAAAGTCTTTTTCATGCTTCCGCAACCAATCCCAGACGTACCTTTATGTATGGCACTTGGCATTGTCCAACTACTTCCTTGTGTGGAAACGCAATAAACATGTAATGTACATAATCATGTACAACGGATATACATACAATTCCAATCCATTAAATTTACTTTCTACAGATACAAGAAGATGAAGCCACACTTTCATAAGAACTTTCCTACATCAAATTCTTGTCACCGCATATTGTATTATATCAACAATACTTGAAAAGCGTTTGTTCTTAGATGTTTCGTAAGAGTCTATTCAGTGCTCAATAATTGCGACCCAATTTTCCATTATAGTTTCCATCACACCCCTCCATACAGTAACAATGTATTAAATTCAATAATACTATACTTTGACGCTAAAGCTGCCACAGGCGTAGATAAACGTCTTGCTCTGCCAAAGCCTTAATTTCCCTGGACGTATGTACATGTCTTTCCAAAAGTACGATCTTTTCTGTGCATTGCTTTCCATAAAATTATTCCAAAAGCTTTGGAATGGAAAAAAGACCTTGATAATGTTTGCGAAGGATTTACTTCTTCAGAGGATTTGCTCTTATATTTCTTTCTACCCACCCACCCCCTCACACTTACGAGGAAGGTTGCTTTGGTGAGCGAATAGCGTACATTTTTATCGGCAGTTAAAGGATTAATTATAAACCGTACAAATTATAAAGATAGGTATTAATTTTATGCATGACAAGCCCATGGGGTCCCTGGTAATTATTAAACTTGTTCTTAACTTAGTATTGTTAAATTAATTATAAAATACATTTTGCGGTACTGATACATTGATAAATGTATTATATCAATGTAAATGTGTGTTTTATTTTTTTTTATGTCAGAATGGATTTTGTTTACTTTCAGTAAGTTAATAATTTCTTTTAAATAATCTTTTGTTTTCGATTTTTTAATATGCTCGAAGAAAAAAAAGAAAAAGTTTTTTCTTCGAGGTTTTCTTGCAGAATTATCACGTCCCCTAGGGGGGGGGGCTCGCCCCACAATTTGAGAAACGCTGGTATACCTCCATTAGCTTACATCCCCACATATTAAATTATTTACCAATTAGCTCTAATTATTAAATATGTTGTTAAAATAAAATTAATTGATAACACTTCAGATAGTGGTTTAATTAATTGCTGTATAATTAAGACAAAAAGCTATCTACAAACTGAAAGAAATGTAAGGCAATGAAAATAAATTATCGTACATTTCATGCAATATTCACTTTTAAAAAAAGTCACGTCTAATGTTTATATATAATTTTATAAAAACATACACAAACATAGAACAAGTATAATTTGTTTCGCAACACAAAAACGAACACAATTTCACACCAATTCTGTTTATTTTCCCTTCGAAGAATACCTAAATTCAAACTCTTATTCGTCCTCAATTACGCTACTAGACACGCCTTTTTTTCTTTCTTTTATTCTTTTTTCTCCTCCTCTTCTAAATAGAATCAAAGTTTCTAGCGCACTCCAGAAGAAGTGAAACGAAGTCACGGCAGTCTACTTTCCCAAGCTGCGTGAAAGAGTCCTTCCCGCACGATTGAAGCTAAGCAAGGAGCTATCGAAGCGTTGAAAAGGCACGCTCGCCAAAGTCGTTTAGGAAAGTGATAAATATTCATGGCCCTAAGAGTTTCGGGAGTTCGAAATGTCGGCACATAGCGTCTGAGGATGACGGATAGCCATTTGCAGAATTTTTTTTGGCGGGAAATCGCCCATGCGTTGCCGAGCAGCTAAAAGAAGGCGCTATAGAACGTTCAAGGGAGAGGTTTCTTTTAATGCTGTTCTACAGGATTTGGTTCTTTTTTAACTAAGCTGTGTTGAGAGTAAAGAGTGGTGAAAAAGAGTTTCGCATATATATTTTTTTGTTTATTCTTCTTTGTTCATCTTTTTAACAAATACTCTACTGATGTTTTAGTGTGCAAGAAACTTTTATCTTTTTATAAAATGCAAAGATGTATTGGAAAGTGTGATAGTACAATGATGCGGTTGAAAGATGAGAAAGATTGTTCTTTTGATAAGAAATGCTTTTCGTTTTATTGAAGTTCTGTATTACGTATTACATATATTTTTAAAGTTGTGCTACTGCTTTTAAATACTTAATCGTAATTATATGTGCCAATTTTTAAAATTACTTAAATGATTCTTAAGTAATGTAATACTCAGACTTCATATTTATATGCCCTATTTCTTTGAAAATCACAAAATGAAAAAGATTTTGTCGGCATGCAAAAATTCTAAAACATACATTAATTATTCATTCATTAAGTTCATTTAAGTTTTAAGATATAAAGTTCAATATTGTAAGAATTTGCTGGATTATCCGTTTGACGATTAATTAAATTAAATGCATGCACATTTCCAACAGGTATTTGATGCTGGAAATGTATAAGACAGCTTTTCAACAGTTTTCAGATACATTACTGTACGCAATTAACTTATACAAGAAAAACAATAATTTAAGAACACAAAATTCTAAGAAAGCATGCCTCACATATGAAATAGATTGTATTGTAGCCAGTGGAATACTCAAGAATTTTTCAAAGGGAGTGGGTCAGCCTTGAAGTTCGCCAATCTCGTATCATACTCCAATACTCCGCACAAAATATTCTTTTGATTTTATCAATTACGGAAACAAAAAACAGTAAAAAAGAAATTATTGAATAAATAATTAGCATTAATTAATATAATAAATTAATTATAACAAATACTTAATCAAATTACCATAAATACTACATACATATTAAGCATTTATTACTGTATACATAGGATTATCATCAATTGAAAAAATTCGAAATTGATAAGGGGGCCTTAGACTCACGGTTTCCCCTCCCTTATGTGTGTGCAACTGATTGTAACTGTTTCCATAATTGGAACACTTGTTAAAATTGACATTTTATAATTTAAAAAGCGCCCTAACTTATCATACAAGAAATTATTATGTACTTATTATATTTCTTTCTCTGCAGATGGTATTTTTTTAGTGTTAATAGGTTAAAATATATCAACAACTTTTAGGTAACATCAAACAAAAAGAACCAGTAATAATCAAAGTCGATGAATAGAGGACATTTCCTTTCTGATACAGCTAAACTATTACAAAAAATAGAAAGCTAAAATAAAAAAAACTAGTAAAAAAGGATTCCTAAAAAATCTACATTCTATCCAAAAATAACATAAAAAATTTTGTTCACTGTGGAGAGAAAAAATTTCCCAAACTTGGTATGAACACATATCATTGGGAATTGAGTATTGGGTACACTTTTTCCCAACCTGATTCCTCTAGATAAAGAAGGCGACAAAGTCAATGTTTGAATAGGTTTTGTAGATCCAGACTCTGAAAGCTAGCTGACCGCTCCACGGAAGAGGGGAAAATGGCATTCCGAAGAAAAAACAAAACAAACAAATGTCCCTGAAAGACTTTTTTGTGTTTTCCCTTTTTTTCATCCTGGTGATATTTTTTGGAGGAAAAAGAATGTATCTTCTTTTCTTTCGATTTAAAAGAAACGGGCGAATTTTTCCATTCAGACAAATAAAAAAAATGCGTTCGAAAAAAATTCGACCAACCATTGGATTCCGATGTGTTTCCATACCACTCAAAATACGACACCGCCATTTCCCCCCACTTTTATCCCCTACTCGAATTCTTTCTTTTTAATGTAAAACTTGGATCAGATTTACAATTTTTTTCTAGAATCTTTTAAATAGTACCCTTTACTTTTTTTTCCTGAGCGCCTTTAATATCTAACTGTTGAATAGGAATTCTAAAAACTCTTCTTATTTCAGTTTCTATACTATGGAATTCTGTCTCATATTAGTTGCGTATAAAGCAATGGTTATTTCTCAGTGAGACGTTTAGAAATGAATTTTTTTTCTTACAGAACTTTACTTTCAATTTCATATATTGAACAAATAAGGTTTTTTTTTCAAATCAAAAAGGTTTTTGATGAAATAAAAGTAAAATTTTCACATTTAACCCCTTGCCTATCATGTAACCACTAGCGGATACATGCTATATATAGGGCAAAATCCCATAATAGTCTTGGGGATGCATGGCTTATTAAGAGTACAACAAGTATAAAAAGCACAGGAAAATTATACGGTAGATTTTCTTTTATTTGGATCATATTAAATTACAAAAGTTAAAAAGTGACTGTATTACAAATATTTTAAGAAATGGGAAAATTAAAATTAAAATTACATATCTTTGTGAAATTCCTCGAAATGTTCTTTGGAACAAAAGGTTTTTTCACATGTGTTACCTAAGTGTCTTGTCATTTTTGCTCCATTTCTTCATCTCTTCATCACAAATAGATAAATCCGTATAAGAGTCCTTGTCCTATTATTCGGTTTCAGAAAAATATTTTCATTCGGTATCACTTTCGTTGTAATCCAGCGGCGATGCCATATTGGCACAAAAAAAAAGTAGAAAAAATAGTTATAGAAACTTTAGAAACCAAAATGAAATACCAACGAAAGTTCTCCTTAGTCAGTGTCAAAAGGAAAAATTAAATGTGCTTCGTAACGTCAAGTTCAGTATCCCCAGAAATTCCAGATTTCTGGGGATACTAGAAACCACAGTCTGGTACGCAAAGGGTTAAATGTATTATTTTTATATGTAATATATATAATATTAGGTCGCATATTAAATTGCTATAAATCAAACATAAAGTTAAACAATATATACAATTATAACAATATATACGTATATAAGGAATCAAAATTTTTTAAAGAGGCCAAGTGTTGAAAATGATGCCCAAATTTCCGCACGATGCTCAGAGAAGACTTTCAGATTCTCAAGTAAAATCAAACAGAAACGCGCCCCCTTTTTATTTATCTTGAAATGAAAGAAAAACAATTCGATTCTTGTGTAAAGGTCTTTACTTAAACTATTAGACTGCAGCAAATATATATATATATATATGTGTGTGTGTGTGTGTGTATGTGTTGTGTATGTGTGTGTGTGTGTGTGTGTGTGTGTGTTTATAATCATGTATATATGTATATATATGTGTTTATATATAGGTGTTGCAGAGTTCTACTGACAAACTCAGGGGGTTGGTCGGCAGAATGAGGGCTACAAATTGCCAGAGAACACGGGATCGCAAACCACGTTTAGTCGGTGAAAATCGCGATAATAGTAGCCGTGGAGAGGACGATGTGCTAGACGAGAGAAGTGATTAAACAAATAAGGGATATACATATACTGTCCGAATGCCTCAATGGAGAAAATACTTTGTTTTCCTACAGCATATCTGCCTGTACTGGTGTACTGAGCACTGCGCATCAGATCATTGTGGTTTATGCCCAATATTACACCAGTTCATTTTTTAAATGCGATGCGAAACCACCTCCATGCTACATATCCCTACATGGATTGAACGCGTTAGACCTGTAGCTTGGCCTTTTCGCTTCCCATACCTCAAGCCCTTAGATTTCTTCTTCTGGTGCCTCCTGAAATAGTTTGCGTATGAGACGATTATGGCTACAGTGCAGGATCTCACAGCATGAATTGTCGTCGCTTCATCTGACATCGTCAGCATACCAGATTTGTTTGAATGCGTCCGACAATTATGTGTCTGTGTGTGTCGGTGTCGGCTGCTCTATGACCTCCACGGTCGCAACTTCGAACAATTCCTGTGACAATCCCTTGTCGTTGCATTTCCGGCATTGAGTTGTGATGCGTTAGTCTTATTGTAAACATGGTTTGTGTCTAATGAATGTATATTTTACTTCTTATAGCCACTTTTCATTGAACTCGATATCACATCCTTCATAAATGTTTCTCTCTTGCGAATTACTCAGACTAAAAGTGGTTTGCGGCCCCATGTTCTATGGTGATTTGCCGTCCCTCTATGCTGCCTACCAGGGTCGGCAACCCTTTAGCTGCTGCGTGCCAAACCCATCTACCAATATGATTCGGCGTGCCACACAGTAGAACATTTTTCAGACAATTTGATTCCTACGATAATGTATACAGAGTTAGAGATTAGTGATCAATGATATAGATTTATCTTTGTATTACATATTACTTCATATAAGATATTTCTTAATATAAAAATAAACAGTACAAAATATAACTATTCCTCCAACAAAAACTTAAAAAAATAAAATTTTACATATATTATGTATTTTTAAACGTATTTATTAAAATAAAAAATAGACAACATAAAATATTTAAGCATTTCCCTTAATTACAGTTAAATAAAAAGATAAATACAAATTTAAATGCGAACCTAGAGCTTGCACTGCTCCACTTTCATATCGCAAAATCTGAGGTAAAATATGTGACTTATAATGTGACACGATTCTGAGCATTCACTTGTTAAACAATTTCTTTGAGGACTCAAAATATTTTTCATATAAAAAAGATTATTTACTAAGATATGTAAAACAAAAAGCGGAAAGCAAAGAGTACATGTAGTTTTCTCTCTTCAAACAATTAAACCTCTCCAACAATGGAATTCAATAATTTACAAAATAGCAGCAAATTTATCTTTAGAGTTAACTTCCAAATTTTTTCGTAATTCCGTAAATGTCGATAATTCTGAAGATGTTTGCCAAATAATGTCCATTACAAATTTATCAACTTCCATCCACTCAAAAATTGACTAATTTGTAGAGTGTACTGCAGAGTGCCACTGAAAATTGTACCGCGTGCCATATGTGGCACGCGTGCCGTAGGTTGCCGAGTCCTGCTGCCTACTATCCCTCATGTGAATTTGTCGGTGGAATTCAGCAACACTTTGTTTATCCGACTCATTAGTATAAAAAGGGGATAGATGAAATGTCATAAAACATTATTAGTTACATTATTAGCTTAGAATTAAAATTACATTTCCCATAAAATTGTGTGGTAATTTTTGGAGTGGAATTCTACTTTAATAGAATTATCAATGTATTTTTTTACAAAATTTACCATGCATAGTTTCATAAATGATCCTGAAAATAATATTACATTGAAGAGTTTATTTGTATAGTTAAAGAAGCACTAGAAAGGTAAATAACTCAAATATGTTAAACATAACTATAACTAGATTAAATAAATTTTGTAAAAATCTAGTAAGATATATATATATGTATTGGGATGTTATTATTTTTTTCTAATATTGTATTTTTATTAAAATTTATAATTATTTGAATTTATTATTGTACCTAAAACTATTACAAAATTAAGGGAATGAAAATACCTGAAGCTTTAGAATGAATAGTGAAATATATATACGCTTTCATTTAAATATTAATTTTATTAATTATTTTAAGAAAATAACATAATAAATGTAACAGTTTGTGTTCATTTAATTTTCAACGCACCCTGCGTTTGAACTGAGGCTTAGGTCAAATAACTTTTCAAAATATCTGAAAACAGATAAGTTGTTTCAAATTTTTAATGTTACGACTTTAAATTCTTGAAATTTCTCATTCTCCAGTAATAGTAGCATTTTTCATTTTCTACTATTCTTACCTACAAATAAAATGTTATGATGCATTTTCTGTACCTAAAAATATAAAAATAGCTTTAAATGGTAATTTACTCGGATCTTTAGAGAGCAAATAACACGAATACCGTTTGCACAAATAAACAGTTATCGAACAGATGTTTTATTAAGTATTTCAAGTAATTTGAATTGAATAATTTAGACAATGTGAGGTATTAAATTCGTATCGTTTTACACTTTAAACGTTTTCAATGCCTGTTATTTTGTTAAAAAAAATTTTATTTTTCAGAATATATCTTAAAATACAATAGTATCTCATTATTTACTCTTTCCGGTATAGCAATCTAATAGTATTTACTATTTTCCCGTTATTAAGTATTCTATACGAAGTTTACATATTATTACTTTATTCAATGTTAGATGTGAATATTCTAGGCAAATAGTGAGTCTATGTATCAGATTATTTTCTGCATCCCTTTTAAGTAATACGATTACATTTTTGTAATATAATTGTAGCTTTAGAAGCATTGAGACAAACAACAAGAAATCGGACATTCTTTCAAGTGAAAAATTTAAGCGCAACAATTACGAGTTTTGATGAACATATGTGAATAATATATAAATTAAATATAATTCATTTTGCAATATAGAACAACCAATATTTAATTAAATTCTATTTTTCACAGATCATAAACCTTCAAGAGAACATAATGTTAGATAATTTGTGTAATATTTATCGAACAATGCATTGTTTGTATAATTTCTAAATGTTATTTTTAACATTTAAGGACAATTACTACGTGGAATTGAAAATGCAACAGCAAGAAGGGGCCAGGAAGTGAAGAAACTCTGGAAATAGGAAGAAAAAAGCAATGAAAAATAAATTATATTTATTTCGGAATGACGATCGCGTTACAGAACAAGGGCAGTGTCGGCTCAGTAGGCTGTATGGCTACCAGGCTAGCGATTTACTGAACAAAATGTGTAAGTACCAAGTAAATGAGAGTATAGATGTCCTAAAGTTTTCCTTCTTATCCCTTGTCAGCACTTACACAGTTCGTTCCCTTAACGTGGTGGTGAAAGAGCGTGAAAGCGGAGTCCAATACCGTCAGCTGTATTCTGTGGTGAGAAGTTAGGGAAAATTGGTGGCCGGGAAAGCATCTGCACATCTTGCAGATCCCTTTGGTTAAAGAAGACAGTCTTCGGTTGAGGATAATCCTTCTAGTAGAGTACCTTAGATATATTTGAAGGAGCGGGAGTCATCGGCCTCAGCACATCATTCATGTATCATTGGGTTGTCATAGTTCCCTGAATACAAACAAGAGATGAATTGCTATGGTACGCAATGACACCCTAAGCCGTATTGCCGCATTGTTGTACGGAGTGACTCTTCTCTGATATGGCCGGAATGGATTTATAGAATTGTGACTCGTCTAAGAACAAGTTCCTATACCGACGGCATGATAAATTTCAGGCCTTCATCATAGTTTGAGCTTTGGAGTCAATGACAGTCTTTTAAATGGATGCTGTAAGTGGTGGTCATTAGCAAACAATTGAAAGATACTGTACCTGGTCGATATGGTAATACCAAGAGAATCCTGCACATGCTACAAAATGGCAGTACAAATGGCTTATTGGTGGATTACTCAGGCTGCACAGGCATCCTACATACTTTCTACATTTCATCATTCGAACCATCTTTATCACAGTTGGTGCATTGAGAACGCGCTTAAGTGGTTGTTAGCTTAGATTTAAAGTGCGCACTACTCCACCTTTCTTAGTTCAAGCACTGTGCCCTTTGAAAAATCGTTTATTTGCTTTAATTGTCTCCCTTGATAGAGGCCAGGCATTTCTACAATTACTTCTGTACTCTGAGAGAAGAAAAGGTTTCTGAAGGTTCCTTCCCTTGTATCCTGCTCAACGTGTGCTAGAGATTTGTGCATTTCTATTAATCGGTGACGTGAGCCTATCCTAAAATTTACGTAATTTTCTGGCCACTACTTCTTGGTGTTGCATTTTGAATGTAAGATTCTGTAACAAACTCAAACGTTTCAAAAGGAAATATTAAAAAGATAATTTCTTGAAGCATGATGCATACATTTTAAAGTTTCATTACTTGCATACGATCTTATGAAAAAAAAGAAAAAAGCATTAATGAATTTTTACATAGTATGAAGATGTTTTATTCAAGCTATCTAAATATCGTTAACATTAATTTATGAGGTTTTCTTACTTATACCTACTAGAGATTTTTCTCTTAAGTGATTCTCGAAACATACCTTCATGAAATCAATTTACAAGGGGTGATCAAATGAAAAGGTACGAAACGACATAAAAATGAAACAGTTAAATATTTGCATATTCCGCCAAGGGAGAATGTAGCGAGACATCTCGGATGCCATTGGAGACTCTGACTGGGATCGGATCATGCGCGGTGCCCGCATGCGCAGGAGAGAGCAAAGCTCATAAAAAGGGCGTCCAATGATGCGAGCACAGAATTACTCGAGCACAGAAAAAGCATTAACTCCGATGTGTACTGTGAGACACTCCGACGCCTACGCAGGTCCATCAAGAACAAAAGACGGGCTGCTCCAGGGTGTGGTTCTGCTCCATGATAACGTGTCCACACGTCTCCAGAGTCACACAAATGGAACTGGACAAGTTCAATGGAGACGTTGGACATCCGTCCTACAGTCCGGACATGTCACCCTGCGATTTCCATGTGTTGGTCCACTGAAGAAACACCTGAAAGGAAAGCGCTTCAACTCGACGACGTACTCAAGACACTGTGAAGGACTGGGTCTCGTCACAGCCACAGGAATTCTGGGAACAAGGAATCCTGCGGCTTGTTCATCAGTGGGATCGTTGTGCTCAGGCCTATGGTGTATATTTTGAATAAAGTCTATATTTGTACCCACCGTGTCGTTTCGTACCTTTTCATTTGATCACCCCTTGTATTTTTATTTTTCTCTCTTTTGAATTATATCTGAAAAGAAAATTACATATATAAAACTAGAAGATGTAGATGTATTTCATTTTATTTTTTAACATATTTGTGCATAAGCCATAATAGAGAAATAGATGGGACGCTTGAAAATGAACAATTGATAAAAAAAACGAAAGGAAAAAGAATAGGATAGCTAGTTGAAGAAGAAAAAAGTCAGCCTCATAAATTTTGAGAAAGAAAACTGTTGCAAAAAATTATTGAAACACGGTAGAATTAGATTTTTTAGGATTGAATTCAAAGATGATATATTACTGAGCAATTTATGTATTAAAGTAAAAGTATATGTTGTATATTAATATTGGAAAATTTTATAAATTAATGTGGTGGTGGGACTAATCCCCATCTGGTCTAGTGAAACTAGACCAGATCCATGAGTCCATTTATCTTCAAAAAGTCTAGGAACAGCAGGGAGAAGCAACAGCCTAATGAAAACCCACACATTGCAGAATGTCTGGAGAAAAAGACTGATTTCACATTTGGTGCAAATTGGGTAGCTTCTTTTACCACCTTCAAAATTCATGCACCTCAGGTGACCAGTCGAAAATCGCGAGAATGCCGTAATATATATATATATATTGATCAGTTGTTTATTCTGATACTGTGATAATGACTTAGGGCAATTCGAAATTTATTAAACTTAAGAATTAGAATTAGAACAAAGACATATATCTGTACTAACAATATTTTGTGTGAACGAGCTTTTTAGCAAGAAAACTGAAGGAGACCCAGATGCGTTAAATGTGGTGTGCTGAAAATAAAAGCATAGAAAGATTGAAGATAATATTTTTTTCAAAATTCACTTAAGATCACTTCAAATTCCGTTTTGAAGCCATTTTTATGACTTAAGTGATATGATGTGTTCTTTGAATGTGACAGAATATTATGCATGTAGTTTTTAAGGGGTTCTTCGCAAATTTTCATTATCATTATGTTTATTTATTGTTATATTTATTCATTTTTCAAAGCAGTTTACAATTTCTTTTCCATTAAAAAATCGTAAAAAAAGTATTTTTTTTATCAGTTAAATCTTTTTCAGAATACATCAAATAAATTAAAGGTAAAAAATCTTTTTAAAAGACAAGCTTTTATTTAAACGCGCTAAATAGAATAAAATATACTTTTCCTTTAAAACTTTTTTTTACTATCAGCTTATAACGTCATTACACAATTTATATGATAAAAAGCTTGTCGCGCGATTTAACTTATTTCGTATTTACTTAGTTTAAAAATTTTAAAAATTAAAATCAATCAGATCAAGTTATGTATTTTACTTGTTTATCTACACAGGTAAATCTCGCGATAAGCTTTTGTATAATATAAATTGTGTAATGACGTTTTAAGTTGATAGTAAAAAAGCTTTAAAGGAAATGTTTATTTTATTCTTTTTGGTGCGTTTAAATAAAAACTTATTTTTAAAAAAGTTTTTTCACTTTTAATTTATTTTTTACTTTTTAGTTATCGCTGGACAGGTTTCTCAGTCTGTTCATCTCATTCAACGCATCATTGTTGCAAGGTCGTTGTCTGGTTAATTTCGAACAGTCTAGATAAATGAATTCTTGCAAAAAATGTGCATTAGACGAAAAATATGAATTTTTTTTTTAAATCCGTAATTTTTAAGCAATTTTTTCTATCCTCGTACAGATTTTGGATAATATTGTTCTACACACGAAAAAAAGTCTCGTGAGATTATCTTCATAAATGACGAAGTTATTAATTTTTTAGTTAAAATTTTAAGTATTTTATAAAAAATCGATAAAAAAAATGTTTTTGGCATTTTATTTTTTGAATGACTGATTCTGAAAGAGAAAGCATGAGCTGTTGTAGTATGGAATTTCGGTTCATTTAAACAGAAAAAAAAATTCATGCATAGCAATTTAGACATCATTTTCATAAAAACGCATCGATTTTGACTCATTTTTAAAAAAATTGTAAAAAATACAAATATTATTGTTTTGTAAAAAAAAGTTATAACGTATCCTGTGGCAAAATAAATGATCTTTCCGATTTTGTAATTTTTTGCCTGAGTTTTATAAAAAAAAAATTAGATCACTGTTTTAAAAACTTCAAAATTGCAAAAAAAAAACCTCTCTTCGTTCTTCATTTTGCGTCGCCGAGCACAGTGGAATAAACAGCCTACAGGGGTAAAACAATAATGCGTTTTAAGGTTTCTAATTAATATCTTTTTAACTAAATACAATATCGGAATTTAAATAGTCAAAACACACATTGTCATCTAAACTAAACTTGTATACAAAACTTCAGCTCAATCGGTTGAAGATATCAGCTTCAAAATTGAGTGGCAAGATTCCACCCGAACAAATTACATACTTACATGCATTGTAAGTTAAATAAAAGCTTGTAAAACAGATAAATCCAATAGGAGCTAATATTTATAAACATTTTTTATGTGTATTTTGTGTGTTGTCGCCAATAATGCATGCATGGAGAGATTTGCGTCGGCGAAACGGAAAAGTACCTATTGTATTTTTTTCAAATAAAACACGTGCGAATGTTTGTTGTTTCGATATCATAATGCAGCATACTTTGCTGCGTTGACCCTAATATGCCAGTAACGCTTTTTGATTTACTGCCTTAATTTATTTGGTACTTACGTACAGGAACGTCTTAAAACTCTTTGAGGCCCTGGGCCCAGATACAACAAATCTTTAGAATTTTTGAGTCCCTGGGCCCCTCTTCAAAAGTAGGCCCTACCTGAGATCTTTATAAAAGTAGAGAGTATATAATATGCGTTGTCAAATACTCGTTCAAATGGTAATTTGAAACAAATTAATGTGCATGGCTCAAACGATGGCCCCATTTCGATTAAATGAGTTAAATGATTGCTTATGGTGTTAGGCCTAGGCGTAGACTTGGACAACGGTAATCACATAATAATGCAATCTTATCACTTTTGCCAGTTGACATTAAGCTTGAAATTCCCTGGCTTTGGGAGAATACGTACGGGAATAATATTTGACCACATTAAAATTGTTCGGATCATGATCTTATTAAGACAAAGTCGAGAGCAAAATGAGGCCCCCCACCGAGGATGAGGCCCTGGGCCTGGGCCCAGTTGACCCATGCTTTAAGACGTCCCTGCTTACGTATTATCGTAACCTATTGGCGACAATATATGAAACGAAGCAAGTGATTGCCAATTCGGCGCGTACGACACATACGGTCCTTGCGAATTATCTTGAACGTTGGCAATTGTTTCGATTATATGTATAAGTACCATTTATTTTCTTTTAAAGTTCACTGAGGCTTGATAGAAACTGATTAATATTATTACTTTATGAACTTCTATATTACATAGTATTATAATTTGTAATGCATATGGATGGATTTGATGACTATATACTATGTTAGAGCTGCCGTACTCTCATAAGAGGAAGAGTTTGTGAGGAGGCATAGAATAAAAACAGAAAGGTCCTCTCGTGTGAAATTTAATACCCTGAAGTAATGGGCGACAATCATGTGAACCTTGAAACGAATTTTTACAAAATTGGCTTTTTTTATACTTTAAAATTCCCTATTAAAGCAATTTTCGTATATTGTTTTTCTAGCTCCTAAAGAAAACACAGAATTATAATTTGGAAGAGATCTGAGAGAGAGCCAAATGCTTAAATTTATATCGACTGTTTGACACAAGTATTTCAATTAGTCAATTTTTGGCAGATTTATAAAAAGGAAACTGAAATATATCAATAAATAATTTCATTTTTAAATTGTTTTATCCAGAAACCCAGCGAGCCAAATGGCATGGAATTGGAAATTCATACAGCAGAATGAGCATTTCACCTCCTTTTAAAAAAGGAGGATGTATATATATATACCAACTTTTTTCCCTTTCTTAAGGGAAAAAGAAAACAACTCAGTGAACTGCACAGGAGGGAATTTCGGGGTGATTCAACACCTCCCCCTTTATTCGATGGACCAACGGATTTTGGATTTTTAGCATATAGATTACACCCAAGCACTTTTGTTTATGCGTTTTTTAGAATATAAACCGACCATATAAAAGAAGTTTGTGAACACCACTATAACTTTTCGGCATATATTTTCTCATTGGGGATTATTTTTAGAAATATTGATAGTTATTTGTTTGTTCTTTGTAGCAGAATTGCAGTTATTTTTAAAATTAACAATTAAAAAGGGATTCTTTAAAAAATGCACTGGAAATTATTGAAGGTAATTTCCAGTGAGTTAGCATTTAAAAAAGTACTTTAAGTTTTTGGATGCTTCTTTTTTATTAAGTTGGATATGAGCCAGTATTAAAAATATTTTATCAGGAGACATTGAGGAGTTTTATTTTTAAAATTCCATCTGTTCACTCCATCTCCCTATAACTTTCTTACAGAGCTTACTGAAGGTTATTCTCAATTAATAAGTAATGACGCATTTAAAAACAAAAACTTTTCTACAAAATCTTTTATAGTATAAATTGTTTTATTAAATGTGTGTCTTTCTCTCTGTATATACAATATACGTATACATATAATATATATATGTGTGTGTGTATATGTGTGTGTGTGACAGAGAACTCAAGAGCTTGAAACTAATAAGAAAGAAAAATTCAATCGACCAAAATGAAAAACTATTGTGCTTTCTGAAACTGTCAGTGACTTACAGTATTGAAGTAGGATCAAGCATGTTTCATCCTAACTTTCCCCCTTCAGAAGATAATTTATACAAAACAGTACAAGAGAAATTGAAGAACATATACCAGTTTGGTAACCTTGTACTTGGGGAGTGCCAAACCAATCTATCAGTATGTTTAGGGTGCCCCATACAGAAGGAAATATGTGAAAGAATTCGATTTCCACTAAAATACATGTAGTGTTTGGGAATAGAGATCAATCATACAACAAAGAGTTTTATTACATATCAATTATGCATCAATTAAAAGCATTAATTAACACAAATAACTTAAAATATAACTATTCCTTCAACATAATTAAAAAACTAAAATTTTATATGTAATATGCATTTTTTCAATATATTTATTAAAGTAAGAAAGAAACATAAAAGTATTCCCTTTTAAAACAGCTCAGTAAAAAAAAATTTTATGAGAACTTTATCTCTCCATTACTTTACTTGATATTGTGATATTAGAGGTACCATTTGTGACTTTCTATTTGACACGATTTTTAACAATCAGTTGTTAAATGGATTCAAAATATTTTTCAGGTGAAAAAGGATTTGTTTACATAGATATGTAGACCCAAAATTTGAAAACACAGAGTACATATAATTTTTTTCAAACAATTAAATCTTTTCAGCAATGATATCCCTCATTTTAAAATTTTGTCGATTTATCGTTACAGTTATTTTCCAGATTTCTGTATAATTCCGTAAAATCTGCTTTGTATAATTCTGAAGATGTTAGTTCAAAACGCTTCATTTCAAAATTATTGATTTCTATCCTCTCAAAAGTTGACAAACTTGTAGAGTAGTGTAAAGTATCACTGAGAGTTGTACCGTGGGCCTTAGGTCGCCGGCGCCTGGTATAAACCATGATTAAAAATTCCATATGACTAAAATTTTTACGAGTAATCAAACAATAAGCTAATAAATACTAGAACTTTTAAATAAATGGTTTAAAGTTCAAAGATACGCCAAAATTTTTAAAACAAGTGAAAAAAATGGTATTAAGAAATGGTACTATCAAACGCGTTCTGCGTTTGAAATGACTCTTTACAAAAACAAACAGTAGTTATGGAGACACCTGTATAACGTGTTTAAAACTAACAGAAATTTTAAGAAAGAGTAAGTATTGAATATTAAGTTGAAGAATTCAAAAATGATGATCATTTATTGCTTACATTATTTTTATGAATATAAATATGTAGAAAATTAGTAGTAAATCATGTTCTAAACCGTACTTATATTTTTGTTTGTAATAATTGAGTTTTTCTGTAGGAGGTCAATAACTACATAAAATTATTTCTTTCCAGGTAATCAAGGTTAATGTTTCTAAAAATGGAGCTATTGAGATTGTTTACTCAATAAGGCTCTTTTTTTTTCTTTTATCATAAATTTTCTTTTTAAAAAACCTTTTTCAATTTTTAATTGTAAATCCGAAAAATCTGCACTATATATATTTTGTCTCTCTCTCTCTCTCTCTCAACATTGATTTTTATTACATTAAAATAATCTGGATAGAAATTAAAACAAGGAATATAATCTAAGTTATTATTAAAAACAATTGTCATCTATGCATCTAAATATATGACATAAGGTATTATCTACATTATCATTTCCATAGAAGTGCAGATGTACAGTAGCCAAACAGTTGCTCTGGCTGCTCCCTCCAAGTAGCCCCTTAATTTGTAGATAGCAAAAACCATTCTTAATATACATATATATACTACAAACAGACTTGATAATTTTACTGAAGTGCTTCTAATGCTTCAATATTCTAACATAAAAACTAATCAATTGAGAGTTGAATATAGTTAATAATGTGAGTTAAATATTGTTAATAATGAACTAATAAAGTTACTACAGGCAATAACTTTTCTTAAGTTCATTATTTTTTTCACTTCTAACTAATTCGTAGACATGAAGTCAAGAATCAGAGTCATAATAAAAGAGTACTGACATAAAATAAGTATTTATATAATATTAGAATTCGAACAATTACATAAAAATGAAATTTTCTCATCTTATTCAATAGAGATTCTGCCTAGAAATAAAAATCAAAAATATCTGTTTCATTTTACATTACTATGAAGATAACATTCAACGTTTTTAGTTTTCTGGAAATAGTTCTAGTCTTTAAATTTTCTAACAATATTACTGTAAAATTCTCTTCCCAATCTGTAATGGAACAAAAATAAAATTGTTTTATATTACTTTAGTGTTTAAAGAAAAAGAGTAATACAACAAATATAAATATTTTTATTGTGATAACATTCACTAAAAACTCAAGAAACGCGGAAATACGATATTAAATCAGTTGAAACAATAAACTAAACAGAAAAGATAAATAGAGCCTTTAATTTACTTAAGGTTAAATAAGTCCTTCAAACAAGTTCTAAGTATAGAGTGAAGTAGTGCACGATTTAAAACAATATGTCATTCATTCTATTACTTAAAGAAACGATATTCAATCCCTAACGCTGCAGGCACACTCTGGTAGCTTGCAAGATGTGTAGTACCCTTTTAAACTCATTAGGAATAATGGCTTTTTTTATTACCCGTGAGGATATACACTCGTTAACAAGGGCTTAGAGTATTAAATTTGTAACGATTTCCCACAGGGCAGCATCTGTTGAAATCATTTATTTATCGATTCATTATAATTATAGTTTCTGTTGAAGATCAGTGCTGATTTGTGAGGTTCATTGGATTTAATTCAGTAACTGTTCTGATTGATATAATGATTCCATGCTCAGAATTTTTATTCTTAGCTCACATTGCATAAGATTTACTTTTATTTAAAATCATTTACTCGTATGAATTCATTCTACCCTATCGATTTTATTCTATAAATTCCAACGTGCTCTAGATTTTAGCACGTTCATATTCTGGAACTGGTTTATTCAAGTAGATTAAGAAATGTAATAAATCCCTTTTTCTGGTTTGTGATTCAGTTGGTTTAATTCTATTCGGTGTATTTTTATAAGATTCTTCTTTGTAAGATGTTAAAAGAGAATTTAAAGAAGATGTTAACGGAGAGGTATTGTAAATTAAATTAATACCCCTCACGGTGTTGATATATTAATTCCTTTATTGTTTAGAGTAGTTGAGAAAGATTTAATCAGAAGTCTTTTCACAGAATGGATGTAAATATTGTCATGGGCTATTTTAAGCTGAACCTCGAATTTATTTTATGTGTTTATGTTGATTACTTTGTTTTCACAAGAAAGGCTTACTTTTATTTTATCTATCAAATTAAAAGTTCGTTATGTAGTTTGCTCAAACCTTTATATGACCCTTTTTTCCAGTAATGTTATGTCAAAATATTTTGGGGATTTAGATTGATTTGAAGAAAGTCATTTATCTTATTATTTAAAATTAATTTCATTTTTAAGACCATTTTTTGGTGGGAAGTATGTTGAATGTTTCCAACCACCCACTGGAAGCTATTTAAAGGTAGGGTATCCTATGTTTTGCAATTCTTTTTATATTGCATTGCATGATGTTTATAAATATAATTTGCAAATACTAAAATATACTGAATAAATTATAAATTAGATATATTTTGTATTCAGAAATTTAAGAATTTATACGAATTACTTTCCATGAAATTTAAAAAAACAGGGATTAATATAACCTCTGGCAATAAAGTTCGGTGAATAGTGCTGTAACATTAACGTAGAGGAAACATTAACGAAAGTTAGCTTACTGTCCTTCGAAATAGTGACCTCCTATAACTAGGCACCGCTGATATCTGCTATACATGTCCTGGAAACTCTGTAAGAAGTCTTCTTTTGAGATGGAGTTCAAAAGCCTCGTCACGTTTCGCTGGATGTTAGGAATATCGTCAATATCGATAACACGTTTTTCTCATCCCTTAAATCTGGGGAACGATTTGTCGCACAGATTCACGGTTAATCTGCATTTCATCAGCTATCATGCACACAGTTAATTGACGATCTTGAGTGATTAATTTCTTCACTTTCTCAATGTCTTCGTCACTGAAGGAGGACGCCAGTCTTTCGCTAAGGGGGTTGTCAGAAATTGTTTCCCTGCTTTTCAAAAACGGATGAACCACTCATACACACATTTCATGGACAGTGCTTGATCTTCTTAACACGTACCAGCATTGCATAAGTTTCTTTTGGTGTCTTTTCAAGCTTAAAACAAACTTTAAATTGATCTTTTGTTCGTTAATGTTCCTGTTCTCAGTTAAGAACCAACGTAGTAAACAAGAACTTTGTAAAACGAGTCTTACATGGAATACAAATGCATCTCAACTGATCAATAGTGGGGGAAGATGATCAACACCTGTCGCTACGCATGTGCAGCGTTTTGTTTCGCCAGTGTTACCAAATCGGCCGTTCTGACTTCATTCACCGAACTTTACTATCAGAGGTTGTACATAGACGTTACACAGCAAGCTATACAAACACATCGTATTCTCATGTGCTTTCTTTAGTAGAGCATAAACAGCAATGTCTATATGTTTTTGAAAAAAATGACCCATGGTCACCGACTTTAATCAATCGTACGTCATCTGGAATACTTTTCCTGCTGCCCAGGAAATGTACAGGTCGTCCTTTGCTCTTACTGTTTGAAAATCCAGATATCAGTTGTCTCGTTAGCCGAAGTGCTAATATCACAAATCGTAAGTGGGAAAATAGCTTCCCGTGGACATTTAATTGTAATGAAGTTGGTGGTAAGTATATTTATGACGGCCTTATAAAGGGATAAATAAAAATTAATTTAATTTTTAGTCTATTCAGTAGAATTTAATGTTAGAGAATCCTGGATATACTATCTCTTACTCAATGCAAGAAAAAAATCTCAGAGTGTACTCCTTTATTTTTAGTTATACTAGACTTAGGATGATAAATGCATACGGTATATGCGCAATCGGTCATAATAGTCGGAATTATATTTAAAATTGGGACCCGAAGAGGCAGTGTGCAGCACATGCAATAAACGTTAAAAGTACTTTCAGTCCTCGCACATAGAAATTTGAAGCTCTATTTCAAACAGGATTACGGAGGAATTGTAATCTAATAAAGATTGATGAAGTTATTATTTATTGTGTGTGTGTATTTTTTTTCAAATTTTATCTAAGTAACACTGGCTTCATATAGTTCATGAGCCCAAGAATATACTGATGATTTATTATACTTTCAAATGTTATTTTTAATTATTTTTCGTCTTTAATCCGCCAAAGTTTATAGAATAACTTTCAGATGTTTAAAACAAGACGACTACACCTAAGTATGAAAACTGATTGCCAAATGCTGAGACACGGAGGGAGGGAAATACAGAGAAGTTAAATGAGTTGTAATATATTTGCTAAGAGTTGCTAAATGAGTTGTAATATATTACCCGATTTTTGATTCTAATATACGCATTATCAATTATTTTTTTCCACAGCTCTAGCAAAGGAACTCTACAATGTAAAAAATACACAGCTCTATGAAAACAAATTTCAAATCAAACAATAAATTATTGCTTTAGTTCATAATGTAAAAAAAAAAATATAAAGTACCTAAATATTGATTTGAATAAGGATGAATGAATGCTGAAAAAATGATGAAAAAAATGTTATGAAAAGAATGTTTTGAGCTATTAAAAATTTCATCAATTGTTCGATGGACTAAATTTGTGTGAAGTCATAGTCACATGATTATTATAAATACGTGATTCTACCCAATCAGTTCATGCGCTTCGCGTGGCCGCGGTAGCCAAGTGGTCTAGGCATCGGATCGTGGCTAGCGTGTCATGAGTTCGATCCCAGTACCATTGAAGACCCACCGTGTAGGGGAGCGATGCACGTTAAATCTGTCGAGAACTCAAACGTCCTCCCGTTGGTGTGGTGTGGTAGTTAGGAGAGGGAGGTGCCAGCTCAGGTGTCGTCTTCGTCACTTGACCATGGTTCAAAATTACGCGGACCGTCCCCAAAAGCAATAGTGTAGCTGAACAGTGGGATGTTAATACTCACTCACTCACTCATGCGCTTCGCTGTTATCATTTTTTTACTTTTTGCAGATTCTTTGAAAAATATGTATTTGTAAACGATAATAATGCACATAGGTAAATAAAATGTGCTTGATTCAAAAGTACACGTGTAATAAAAGTATTTTTTTAAATTATAAAACAAAATTAAACGTGTAATAAAAGTATTTTTTAAATTACAAAACGTTTTGAAGAATCTTAATACATTAAAGCATGTTTTTGTGCTGTAGATACTGATCGCATAAAAATATTCAAAAATTTCATAAATTCTTTGAAACGAACAACTTTGTGGAAATACTATAGAAAAATTTTTATGTGGTGGAAAGGGACCGCATAAAAAAGTCGCACTAAAAAAATACGAAATTTTTTTTCGAAATTTATGAGAAAGTAGGTACTACCATGACAAAATAAATAATAAAGTTATGCATGGAAACATTTTTAAAACATTTAGTTTCTCATTGTATACATGGAGAAGTTTTCAAAATACACATTCATAATACACTGCAACTCATTGTAATCAAAGCGCTTATCTTCCTGTGATGAATACGTTCATAATCGCTATCGTCACTGGAAGATACAATTTCAATTGATTTATTTTTTGGTACAATAAAGTAAGTAATAAGTTTTTACGACGAAGGTTTGTTGGTCAGTTGTGCTTGTAAATGTTATGATAACCAGATATACATGATCGAAGGTCTTTTTGAAATTACATACTCCTTTCGGAGTTGGTATCTATTTTAAGAAAATGCTTTTCCAATTTGTTGGAAAGCTGTATCCCTGTATGTATTTTATCCGCTCGCAAAGAATCCGGTTCTTCTTGTCCGTCTTCATGATCCACCAAATTATTGATAATGTCACTATCATTGAAAGTTTCGTCTTCAATCAAGGGCAGGCTGTTGGCGCGTTGGAAGAAACTGAACGTTCATTGTCGGGAGACTGTTTATAACAAATGAACAGAGCGTCTTGAAGTGTATATATGTACATTAAAGTGGCGTAACGTACACCCCCAAACCCTGCCTCGTGGGGGGCGGGAGCCCAAGGCCTGGCTAAGTACGAATTTACCCAATTTATAAAATATCAAAGGTAAAGTCTGACTCTTTGCAGGGGGGGGGGCAAACATTCTCCGATCGCCACTGATACATTGATAGAAAACATTACAGTGGCGCAAATCCGTTAAAATTCATATATCGCATAAAAATATAGCACAGAAATAAAATCGCACAAGATAAATCGCTTATAAATAAAATCACATAAAAAAGGAACGCACTAAAACTGGTTCTACTGTATTTAAAAATCTTTATCAGCTGTCAAATCTAAAATTTTATTTAAATTTCACAACAACGATGCCAATTTTGAACTCAGTGGAGAACATAGGATTATATTTATCAAGTGAACATTGAAGTTTCACAATGATGTATACGTTTCTTCTTTTTTTTTAAGGAATGCCTGTGTGGTCGATCATTTAGAACTTCCTATAAGAAAAGAAAATGCTGCTATCATCCATAAATTAAGAATTAACATATAAGAAAACATAAAACGCGTGATGATGTTTTAACGAAGCAATTATAAAATCAATCCACTGTTTTATCTCAAGTGTGAATGTCATTTCATTTTTTACAGGTTATCCCAAATCGGAATATAATTATCTTCTTTAATATTTTAGTGCTTATGTGATCGAAATAAAATTAAGTAAAGCCTACTTGAGTGATTTTGAAGGTTATGATACGGAATGGCCCCTAAAATGTTATAGTGCCCATAACCTTATCTTATCTTTGAAAGCCAAGAAATACCTTAGACTTATGAGGAGCTTTATCAACGACAGCGTTGCTCAATAAAACGTCTTTGCACTAACCCTGAAATACGCCTCTGGCTAACAAATGCAGCTATTGGCACATTATCGCCCATTTGGCTGCTTCGATAAATTACTGTAAAACTTAATTAAGTAAGGAACGTTGTGGAATCTTAAGTTACGGTTATAACAAATTAATACCAGTAAAAATAGCCATAATGATGTTTATATGTAAGAAAATGTTTCTATCTCTCTGAGTGGGAAGTATAGATTGGAAAGTTATATGTCTGCTGACGATGAATTTACAGCTGTCGTTTCCGTTATCTTCATCCGCCAGGAACTCTTTACTTCCGCTATTGGTTTGCTCGAAATTCACTACCTTCCAACTTGACTGCGCTGTTCGGTTGTGCGCAGAAAAACTAGCAGAAAGTTAAAACATACCAAGAGTTTATTTTGTGAGATTACTTTTCATGGAGTGATTTTTTTTACCTTGGTACAGTTTTGTAAATATTGTAAAAAATAAGAACCTTAACACCACAAGAATGTTTATCTCTTTTTTACGGGTACACTTCCAAAAAATTTATGTAGGTGTAATTTTGAAATATATGTACGGAGATTCTCAAAGATAAGTTTAATCACTGCGAATGGATTAAAATAAAAATGCGTGATGTTTTGATGAAATAAATTATTAATTTAATCCTTGAATTTATGTATGTGCGTGTGAAATTAATATTGTTGAATTTCTTAGCATTTCAGAATATTCGAATAAAACGTTGAATTCTAAAATATCCTTTAATTGGTATTGATGCATGTATAACATCTACCAATAAAAAAGCATAGTTTATGCTAAATATGCTAAAAAAAACTTAATCTACCAAAAAAAAGAACAAAATGAACCAAAAAAACACTACAACCGGTACTTTTTATCAGAAACAAAATATATTCAAACGGGACAATTTTTTATTGCTCCAAATTTTATTTTTGACTCTTCATTTTTCTACTTTATTTATTTATCTATTGATTTATTTTTGCATTAATTATCATTTTTTTATATTCAAAATTTCCATTGTTACTCAAGTTTTGCTTAAAAGTGGTAAAATTGAAAATCTGCATTTTTATTGCAGAATCAAAGTAGACATACATGAAATTTTAATGATTTTGATAATTTATTTTGAAAAATTGACTGCTATTGAATAACTTGAAGTAGACGAAATTTTTAGGTAAAATTCGATGCATATTCTTTTTTTAATTCGAAACCCGTACATCCATTTTTTTAATATTTTGATAAGAGAGAATATTTTATGAAAGCATTATTTTGATTTTATAAATCATTCTCAGCAATTTTATTATACATAAAAAAACTTGCTGAAAATGTTAAGAATTTTCTATATGTGATATAAACTTCTACATATGATGTAAACTCATATGAAAATAATTTGCATTGAATTTCCCTAAGGTTCATCTGAATTTAAATATGTTTATATTATATATATATTTTGAATCCTAAATCATCTGAATTTAAATTATAAAGCATTTCATATCCAAAGAAAAATATATGGGATTTCTGCAGGTACAGATGGAATTTACACTCATGTCCATAAATTAAGGATAATGAAGTTCAGGCAAAGAAAGAGACAGAAGCAAAACAAATTTGACTTATTTGTAAAGTCTATTTATTAAAAAAAAGTTAAAGAGCAAAAAAGATGCTATATGTTTGACATAATTAATAAAAATTGCGATATTTACTTCCTGGAGCAAATTTCAAAAAAAAACCTATTTACAAAAAACAGTATAACATGGTTAGTATGATGGTTAATACGGAGTATGTCTCCCGGACGATGTAATACAGGTCTTACAACGCCTACGCATGCTGAGTATCAAATTATCAATCTGATCTTGGGGAATATTACACCACTCATCAAGCAATGCCCTCCGAAGTTCCGGTAGACAGGTGGGAGGGGTTGACGGGCTGCAATTCGTCGGCCAAGCATATCCCACACATGCTCTATTGGATTCAAGTCCGGTGAGTCTGCTGGTCAATCCATACGGGTGATATCCTCCGATTGAAGGCATTCGTCTACAATGTTTGCACGGTGAGAACGAGCGTTGTCATCCATAAACAGAAATTCAGCACCCATGGCGCCCCAAAACAAACGTACATGTTGTTCCGGAATGACATCCTGATAGATGTGG
The DNA here is from genome assembly GCA_019973975.1 of Trichonephila clavata. Lineage (NCBI taxonomy): Eukaryota > Metazoa > Arthropoda > Arachnida > Araneae > Nephilidae > Trichonephila > Trichonephila clavata. The sequence goes on along the minus strand of BMAO01030603.1, from coordinate 86,531 downwards.
CCTGTCATCGTTACACTCTGAACATGCTGGTCAGTTCTGGAACCAAGAATAATTCCTCCCCAAACGAGCCATCCTGCACCACCGTAACGGTGTCGTTCAATGGTGTTCTCTTGGTGGTAACGGGTACCTGGCGCTCTCCATATGAAAGTCAGGCGATAATCAGACTGCAAACTAAACCTGGACTCGTCGGAAAACATCACACAAGACCACTGTTGAGGTGTCCACATTGCATTCTCTCTACTCCAGGTTAATCGCAGGTGGCAGTGAGTTGCGGTAAGGGGAACACATCTGACAGGCCTACGAGCATATAGACCAATGTGCCCTAAGCGTCTGTACACGGTCTGCTTTGAAACTGTCGCACCGGTAGCTGAAGAGAGCTGACGAGACTCTTGAATAATATAGCAACACATTAGATTGAAAAAAATTGAAAATTTGTTCATAAAATGTTGGTACAGGACCGCGTTTATGCTATTTTTTTTTTGTCAATTTTTACCTATGTTTTCTTATTTTAGTAATAATAATTTCTTTTTCTCTTCTTAATTTTAGCACATTTTTCTTAAAAGGCACTAAAAAAATCTAAAAAATAACAACAAAAAAATCCCCATATCTCCTTTTTTTAAAAAAAAAAAAGTTGTCGCAACCAGTCGGATACCTTAAAGCGAAAACACTTAAGACGAAATAGTACAACAGTCCCGACAAACTACTATGTATTTTCTTCCATTCTTTTTCTCTTAACACGAAAAGATTTCCCTTCTGAAAATAAACAAAATACGGAAAACACCAACTACGTAGGCGAGGTTTAAGAGGAGTGTAAAATGGAAGACAGGTGATTTTATATATTTCGTAGAAAAGAGGCTAACTTGGTTCTGAAATACCCCCCCTGTGACACGGGCCAATTTTAATAATCTGATGTACTTTCACCCTTTACTCCTATTAACGTCACACAAAATCATCTGATCTTTCATCAGTTGTCTATGGAATTCGATGGCGAGTGCATCGCAGTGAGAGTAAAAATTAGTGAATATGGTTCGCGTTGTTTTTCCCCCCACTATTTCGGAGGAATTTTTTTTTTTTGAATTGCACTATGGCAAAGAGCTCAGGGGGGAAGTAAACCGCTATCTGGCTTAAAATAAAGATAGAGCTTCTTATAAGACTATTGTTTAAAAACAGAAGACGAAAACGAAAATCTGCGGATTTTTGGTGTTGTTAAATTTTGTATAAAATTTCCTTACATTCTTGTAAATGTTTTCTTTAATTAATTTTTATCAATTATATGTCATATATACATATAAAGGGAGCGCCACTGCATTCCCTTTGACACGTAACCCCGCTGGCTTCGGAAGGAGGCTAATGGCAATCAATCAGAGACAGAGAAAAGATAGACAGACCCACGACGACAGAGAAGTAAACCTTCTTCAAAATAATGAAAGCCATTTAGGCAGCGACACGCGTTTAAATGTTTTAAATCGTTATTGTTTTGTCCCATTTTATTAGTTATTTTTAAAATAAACAGTTTATATATTAATTAGTAGTTATCTCTAACCCTTTAACCAACAACAACATAACATATATATCCATGTAAATAAAATAATAAAATTAATTTTGTTTGAATATGCTTTTCTTTTTCAATATCCTTTAACACGAAATTCTTTTAACACGAAAAAATATTTTAGTCCTTCTCAGTTTCGTGTTAAACGATTTTCATTGTATATCTGAAGTTATAGAAAAAAAATCCACATTATAAAATAAATTTTTATTAGAAAATTCGTTTACTGCATTTTTAATTTTTAAATCTTTAATTATGTCTTAAAAATTATCTCTTAATAAAATTACATTTTCAATTCTCATCAAGCTTAAATTATTTAAATGTGACTGAGTCGAACGATTTCTCAGTTTTTTGGAGCATATGTCCGAGAATAACATTTGACGATAAAAAAAATAACATAGATCATGATTTTACTGAGGCCGAATAGAGATTCCCGGGGTTGAAGGCCGCACCAAGAGCCTTATAACCTAAAATGTCCCAGGGGTGGAACATTGTTGCTTCCATAATGATAATATCAATCCCTTATGTGTTGGTATTAAGACAGCGAAGTTTAGTGATTGAACTGGATGGCTCACAGTTCAGACCTTAACCATATAGAGTATTTATAGAAACTTGAAATGTGTGTGTGGTACGCGCGTTGACGGAAGAAGTGCCCTCACCCTCTAAAAATGAGTAAATGAACTCACCTGTCTTCTCCGAGCTGAATAGAAAAAATATTGATTCCATCTTACAAAGATTGGTGAAAAATGCCATTTATGCAGGTTCCACTAACTATTAATGGTAAGTAATCATCATTTTCCTTATCTATAGCAGGTGTCCATTTACTTCTTGGTAGTCAGAATATATGTGTGAGTGCGTGTGTGTATGTGATAAAAATGTTTCTAAATTAATCTTTTATTTAAAGAAATAAAAGCTGTGTTTGCTTTTTTCCAAAATATCCCGTCAAGATTGAGAAATGAATTTCTAGGAACCTCATTATCTTTAGATATTTCTTCCGCGTTACAATAACGTAAAAAAATTGATGAGAAAACAAAAAACAATAGCAATAATATTTTTGGAAAGGAAAAATAAAAACAGTACTGGGAATTAATCTATCTGTTACTCAAAAACGAAAGTAAATTAATAGAATTAATAGTTAATGTTTCAATAAGGGGGGGGGGCGTATTTTTTTTAAAAAAAGGTAAAAATAATTTTTAAAAAAAAACATGACATGTAACATAAATATGAGACATTTCCAGAATTAATTTACAGAACTTTTCGAAGGATGTTTCGAATTCATTAATTTAAAATCGTTATCATGTTATTCTTTTTTTCTAGCAAAGAGCTTATATATAATCATTTCTGAAAAAATAATGAAAGAAAGATTATTTCAAAAACATTAAAATAACAATAGCATTCCTTAGTAATGATAAAACATTAATTTAGAAGAAGAATGTCTGGAGTTTTTTTGTTTTTGATTTACTAACAGTTAAATATGAAGAACTTACGGAGAATTATTTAATTTTATTCGACTATCAATCAATTGTTCTTCTTCTGCACATTTCAAACTTCTAATAAATGAATCAAAACACATTTTTGAGGAAGGAAGAAGCAATAAATTCTAATTTAATTTTTTTACAGTTAATGGGTATTTAATAGTTTATAAAGACTATTACCGACGAATACATTCGCTACAAGCGATAATATCCACATTTCTTTATTAATTTATTATTCTTTAGCGTTAGCAATAAATTCTTTTATCGTAATGCGTATTGAACTATCGTTAATGGTGTCTTAAAAACTTTCAAAAACGTGGTAATGTTATACCGATAATATTAAATTTCTTTTCTAATTACATAAAATATGATTTACAAATTTGCTTGCCACTATTTAATATTTTATGAAGTATTAAACGTAAGTAAATATCTTATCTTAAAAGAATATTTTTTATAATTTAAATTAAATTTTTACATTAAAATTGCTTGCATTTTTAAAAATTTATACTCGAAAAGCATTTAATTTTTCATTCAACAAAAAACAATATTTTATGTTTGCTCAATTATTGCTTCTTTCTTTATTTAAATACGTATATTTGTTACTTCGAACATTTACAAAAATGTTCAGTAAATCTTAGGGTACTTAAAAAGGTAAAGGAAAATTAACATATCACATTCGTTTCTTTAAAATTTTATTTAAAATATATTTTACAAGTTATAAAGTATTTGGAATTTTAATGTAAGTATTTAAAACATGATACAATAATAAATGCGAAACTTTACTTTTTTGGAGGGGGTGAACAAGTAGGTAAGAAGGTTTTCCATGTTGAACTGTAGAGTGAAACAATGCTTTAAAAACTAATGGCTATGTTGAATGATTTGTGAATATATGATATATCTTAACACATGAATATTCTTTTTTAATTAAACTATTTCTCTGCATCTACTCTAGCAAAAAATATTTTAAATTCTGAATTGTATTTTTAGAATTTAAAACTCAATAGGAAATATTTACTTTTTAAAATATTTCAAATCTCTAATTTCATAAAAAAAAAAATAATGATTTCTGGAAATTGAAATTTTTTAAGCTTTTGATTGTCCCTTAAACCAGCGTTTCTCAAACAGTGGGGCGTGCCCCCCTAGAGGGGGCGGAATAGCCCTGCGTGATGAGCGCGCATATCAAAAAGTCCAAAATAAAATATTTAAAATAATTATCAATTTACTAAAAGGAAGCAAAAAAAAAATACATTCTGACATGATAAAAAATAAAATACATATTCACACTGATATAAGATACTCATAAATGTATCAGTACGGAAAAAGGTATTTAATAATTAATTTAAATGACTCCCATGGGCTTGTCATATACAAAATATAATACATATCTCGATAATCTATGCAGTTTATCATTGAAGTCGCATTGTAGTTTTAGTGTCGAAGTACCGTATTTTTGCATTAAATACATATTTGTTGTATGAGGGGAGGCGAGGAAAATTATGACACAAAATTGAGTCACTAATATGGCAAGTTTGAGAAGCACTGCCTTAAACAGTTCGTACTTTTATAAATAATTATTTAACTATGTTCCCATATTAAATAAATAAAGTTGTAAGAAAAATTTCTACAAGATTAGAGAGATTATTACTATGGTTTATCTACTAAAATACAGATTGTACTTTTTCTGAAAAACGTAACGCTGAAAGAGTGGAAGAAAAAACAATTTTGAAAATTGTACATAAAATAAAAATATATCTTTGATCGGAGTTTTTTAAAGATTGAATTCATTTTGTATTCAGTTTAGACCAATTGCATTTCTTCAATACACGATTCATTACAATAATTTCTCCTTTAACACAAAAGAAAAAAATATCCAAAATTTTTATTACCATATTTTTAAGATCTATTGCACTCTCTTTCATTTTTAATGTAGTGAAATATTTATGGTGAACCATAATCTCTCCTAGAAATAATGCGCTATTTTTGTTTATCTTAGGTACTTGAATTGTAAGCCAAAACAGATAAGTTTGCTGCTTAAAAACTTTTCTTTTTACCGATTAATTTTATTTAAAAATAAGGTTTAAATGTTCAACAATTTGTCAAAAGCTATTTGGTTCCATTCGCAATTAATTACTGTCTAATTATGGGAACATGCATAAATTTAACGATCAATTATTGATCCAGTTTAATTTAATTAGATTATAGTCACACGAAATCTACACAATACGCTTCAGGCGATGAATCTCGTGTAATTATGAGCCATGTCAGAAAAATCAATTATTAACATTTCATCCAGTACTCGAAATATTTGATTTGGTAATCGTATTAGTTAGAGAATTATTCGTGGTTATTTGTATGATAGATGTGCTATTTTAAGAACAGATGGTAAGAAACAATGCTATGTGATTTTGCGTACACACATTACATTTAAAAAGAAATTATATTACCTTCAATTTTGTATTTATAAGTTAAATGGTTCATATAATTTTTTTAGTATTTTTTACTATGTATTGTATAAGAATAAGATTAATTATACAAACATAAAAAGACGTCTTTCGAATGTTTCACAAAAAATAACTGTTGTCTTTCTTCCACTTTTAGCTTTTCTGTTTAACAGACTATACAATCATTGTTTTTCGCCTAGAATGAGAAATTTTCACCAAGCTGCTTCTCCACGTTTGATGGTAATATAGTCTTCCAAGTTTTAATGCTTCTTGTATGAAATTCCTCATTAAATACAGAAAAGAGCGAACTTACGTAAAAAAGGAATTGAGTTAGTGGTTCCACCATCATGACATTTCCTTCAGCTATATTAGTAAAACCAAAATTCACTGCCACTATCCAGCATTTTTCATGATCCATTTTGAATCAGAAAATTATTGTATGTGTGAGTCTACTGTGAATCTCTTTACTGTATCTACAGAATTGGACAAAAAGAAATACATCCGTGTATGGCTTGTAACCACAAAATGTACTAATGAATTAACAAAGATTGACAAAATATTACTAAGTGAGATCTCAAACACCACATAGTGTTTTAGAGTTATTTAAAAAGTACTTTCATATTATACCTTTGACTGATTTTGCCAAATCAAAAGATGTCGCAAATTTTATTATTATTTCAAACAAGAAAACTCACCATGAAGACCCTCTTAGACAGCTGGCTCTGAAAATTATTAGTTGCATTTCTAAAGACGCAGTGTAGGTCTATACTGACGGAAGTTGTACAGAAAATCGTACTGGCAGTAGTAGTTTTTATCAGCCCCCCCCCCCTTGAGACTACTATAAAGCATCACAAACCTGACACTTGCTCCGTCTTTAGAAGCGAGTTAAATGCGATCAGTGTAGGACTTGATGCCATCATGTCTTATGGGCGTAATTTTGAGGAAATAGGGACTTTTTCAAACAGCCGCAGTGCATTACATCTTTGTCGCCGGTCCTCTGCAGTCGATGAAACGAAGGTATCTATTTTGTTCGTAATGAGGAAGATCTCTCAGACCCACGATGTTCACCTCCAATGGATCCCATCACATGATAACATTAGTGGTAATGAGATGGCTGATGGCCAAAGAGGGTGGTAAGAATGAAATGGCCACTGGTTCTTCGCTTACTTATCAAGAACTATACTCAAATGAAAGATCTAAACTCAGTTTAATATGGTGTGTTCTACCAACGCATCAATGGAACACAGAAACATCCCCTGGCTCTCTGCTGGAAATCAAACGTGACCGTGGCTCTCTGACTGCTTTGGATAGACTAGCAAGTGACCACCTTAAATGTCTTCCCTTTGATAGTGGCAGAAAATAACCCCATTTGTAAAAAACAATGTAACATCCAGCTTCACAGGATCTCAATCTGGGTTGCATTGGACTTTTTAAAGAGGACTTAGCATCTGATCCCTTTATTATATTGGTTTTTGGCGGTCGATAATTTTCTACAGTTGATCTGACATATGTGAGATCTTCCGAGGATACGCACTACCACCAACAATATTATTGCTATTGTGTTTGAACATGTGCAGGACCAGCTTTCTACAATTGGCTGCATATCGCTGCATTTAGAAACCTTTTTTTTTTTACTTCACAAAATTAGACGAGGGTATATTATATTAAGTACCATTTGATGTTCCTATTTACAGCATGTTTCCAAGAGTAATTTAATGTTGTCATCTCCGGCCTGGCATAAGAGTTCTAAAACAAATTTTTACTATCATCTCCTGCACGACACATAAGACTACAAATGATTAATAAACTGTCTAATAATTGTCTCAACTGTCATATGACTTTTACTTGGTAAAAAGATTGGACTCGGTAGCGTAAAGGTTATGATCCCGGACTCGTGATCGGTGTTTCATAAATTCGAACCCTGAAGAGAGGATAATGCACGTTAAATCTGTTGAAGCTCAATGTCCACCTGCTGGTGTGGTGTGGATGTTTGGAGAGGGAAATGCCAGCTCAGGTGCCATCTTCGTCACTTGTTCATGGTTCATAATTACGAGTTCCATCGCTAATAGCCCTCGTGTTGCTTTATAGTGCGACTTCAATATACGTTCACTTGTCACACATATCCAAATATTGGGTTGAGACGGCGATCTTCCCTATAATTTCCTTTTAAGTATATTTCTAAACGCCATGAATTTAACAAGAAAATGTTAATATAGTAAAATGTCTTCTATGAATATCAAAAATCAAATTTAGAATAATTAAGTATAATTTTTGTTTTTCAGTTAATAATCAAATTTCATTTTTTTTATGCTGTATCATTTTTATGTCAAAATTCACCACTAATAGACTCGCGACATGTTTTATGCTGATTTTTATTTTGTGTGCCTTGAAATATATATCTATCTTAATCCACTATTTTTAACATTATTATTAGTGTTATTTTATTTACAATTTGATTTTTTGTTTATAGCATTCATTGTTCTAAATAGCTTAGAGAATTATTTACGACTTATTTCCAAGATTTCATTCTCAAACCATATTGTCATTTTATTCATCTCCTTATAATTAGAATGGCGAAATGTCTCGGAATAAGTCGCCATGGCATCTTTTTTTTTTGTTTTGTGTCTGGCAACCCTAATGAAAGTCAATATTAGCACGCTCTGCGATAAACGGATATTATACGCAACTGGAAGTTTGTTAAGTGTTTGTGAATGGCAAGAAATCACCTCAATTTCATTTCTCACAAGGCATTAGCATCGCCAGAAGAAAAAAAACTATCATTAAGCTGCTTTTCGGAATATTATTCACGTGGAATGATTCTATGCTTCTTTTATTTTAGTGAAAAGTTATGATTTTCTTCGATTCCAAGCTTGATTACGAATAAAAGAGAAAAAAGATCAAATTGTTTTAAAACTGCGCAATTATGCTTTAACGAATGATATTTACTCTTCGTCTTTATTAAAAATTAAATGCTTATTCATGTGCTGCATTGCTGCTTAAAGCAATGAATGCAAGATCGTAACGATAAACAGTAAATGATCTTAATTTCAATGGGAAAAGGAAGTTGGAATGAATGAGTTTTGAATGACTTGATATTTTCATTAGTGTAACTACTTTTATGTATGAAATGTTAAAGTAAATTAAAATATTAAGAAACGAGTTTTAGTCTTATTAACTAAACAAAATAATATACATATTTGGAAAGCACTTCTATTTGACCTTTTTTTTATTATAAAAAGAGTCAATTAAGATTACTTTATATTAATCATTAGCATGTATGCCCGTTCTTCGCACGGGTGAATTGAAAAATTAAACAATACAGATTGAAGGATAAAGAAGTTTTTAATGAGTTCATTTTACGTGAATTGCAAATTGAACAAAAAAAAGCTTTTTGCATATCTCAACTGAACAAAAAAACCCATATTTATTAAATTTTAAGTCTGTAGATCTAATAGCGAATAAAACGATTATTTATAACGCCCAATAACTCTCTTGTGGGTCGGTTTTTGAAAACTCCTTCCTAAACTGATCTCTGCTCAGCAATAATAACATATTGTTACTAAATTTATGTAATGAAAGCTTAAAATAGTGTAAATAATTTATATCTGGATGTGTAATACGTTAATATTACTTTCTGTTGTATTTATTTTATGTTAAAATTGTAAAATTCGCAAGCAACGCCGTTTCTTACATTATAATGGCGATTCAATAGAAACGTAGCGAAATGTTGGCGATACAGCCAAGTTATCATCATTTATGGCGAACATGTTGACAACTTGGTGATCGTTTGAACGGTTCAGAAGTTGATATGCTGCAGCTCCACCTAGTAGAGAGCTACTACAAAGAAGATAGCACAAAAACTTTCTCTACAAAATATACATATGCATGCCAATTTTCCTAGTGATTGGTTGAACGATGTTGGAGCGAAGCGAGATCCTATATACAACCATCCACTTATATAGATATAGATATGTACTACAATATCATCAAAAAAGTCTTTGCTTCTCAAAGATATGTATTTAAATTAAATAATTGCAAATGATCCATGATAAGAAGATTTAAAAATTTGATTCGCAGAAAGATAAATTATTAATACTTTGAAGTTTCTACTGATTTTTGTTCCTTTTCTAAATGATATACTTTTACATATTCTATGGTAGTTACATATAATCCCAACAATCGCCAACTCTATTAAGCACTCGCCATGTTGGCAACCCCGATTTCCTATGCGTTGTACGCGCTAAATTGGCATTTATGTACTTCAGTCCATATAATGTCGCCAATAGGTTGAGAATATACGGAAGTACCTATTCTATTTATCTCATGTTTCAGACATTGGCAAGACTTTATGCAAATATTTAAGAAACTGAAATAAACCACATTATACCGCTTAGTGAAGAAAAGCGTTTTTTAATGCAATCACCAGATGAGGTTGATATCGTAATATTCACCGACTACCAATATAGATTTAAGGAAATTCAGTTTAAAGTAAAATTATTTAGATATAAAAAGGATTAGTCTTAGCAGTGCAAAAAACTTGCACATCTAACTTTTCTCTTCAAATTTTTAAGCTGTTATATTAATTTCCAAAAGAAGACTACTTTTGCTAATTAAAATGAAATTCTTAAAAACCATTTAATTCAAAAGAATTATTTTAGTTCTTACATTATCTTGTGATGAATTTTGGAACTGAACTCTTCATAATAGAGCTTGCAATACCTTAAAATAATGCGCGTAGCTGAATGCAAATTACAATGAGTGCAGCCGAAAAACATTCAAATAATTTTACAGCTTCTAAATTATAAAGGGAGAGTATGATATGCCTCAGAAGCATCAACAAGCAGAATACCAACAATTATCGCCAAAGGAACGGAACCGCTTCCCAGAGCTGCATGATCTCCGTATATCAATGTCAGTAAATACCACTCATGTTGGATAAGATGGGATTACAACTCATCGGTATGTACTAGGACGGAAGCGATATCATCTGAGAACATGGAAGAGAGGTTTTATGTTGCACTGAAAGGCAGATTCATCAAATTGATCATAGAGATCCGTTTCTCACGGTGTGTGGAGTTCAAAGGTACTATCCATAATTAAAGGGTGCTTCTATCAGCACCAAAGCCATCCACAATCGTGCACACTGCAGCCAAATACTGGAGTACCTTTAAGCTCCTATTACAAGATTTCATTCCTGATTTGGTGTCAGCATTACCACCATTAAAGCAACGAATGATATTGGGTACTGCTTTTACAAGAACCCCGATTTCGTTTATGAAGGAATGACGGTCTTGGATGGGTGCGCCATTTTTGTGTGAAATGTCAGTACTTGGCCATGTATTCGAGCATCTCACCAATCCCACACCAGTCTTCATGGCTTGAGATAGCATCAGGCTTGGACAGCGGAAATTCCTTTTGCACATTACCAGCAGTTTAACATCACATTTGTACCCACACAAGTTATTTTACCTGCTGTACAGCCATTTACGCTGGCCACCCCTTACACACAACTCAAAGACAATGTTCGGCCTCATGCTGCACGATGAAGTCTCAATTATTGTAATTGATTTCCTACCATAGCCAGCTGCCCATCTCTCTATTTCCGAACATGAATCGGAAATACAGTGCACCGAGCACTATGAGCGAATAAAGATAGAGGAAATGAGATTTGCAGTGAGATCGGCTGGGCAAGGAATATCTCAGTATATTATTTATGGCGTTGACAGTAGGCTTTGTGGCTTAGAGGCCCGTGGAGACAGCTGTAAATGTTGAAAAACCGTAACAGTGTAATTACACAAAGGTTCTTGAGCATATTTTTGTCTATTTCATTAATCATTTACATATGTGTGTTAACTCTGCCTTTCCTATTGCTTTTCACTTGGCTACGCATTTCCTTTCATGGAGTTATTGCAATTTCTCTTTTGGGGAATATATATTAGTTGTACGAATAGGGAATATGTTCCATAAGGATATAAGGTCAAACGTTATATTCCTATATTAAGCTATTTTGTTTTGAAGCGAACTAAAATGTTTTTTAAACGATAAAAAATTTTACAACTAAACATATTTTCTTAACAAATATGAAGTTATATATGGTAAAGGTCTACAGTAAATTAACGTATTAAGAAAACAATTCATGTAATAAACCATCCAGATATAAGCATCAAATACTCATACATATTACTTAAGTGCAAAAATGTGTTCTATTCAGAACTCATGTAATTTCAAAAATGACTCTTTTCTTAACTTTTTTAATTATCTGTCTTTTTCAGACTCTGTATGAAAAATATGTTGGCAATGCATCCAAAAAAACACGCAATATGAATCCTTTCCCATTATTGATTATGTGATTGCAAGTTACGAAGAACTCCATAGAAAGTAGAGATTAAATGGGTGATGTAATTTTAAATAAGATGTGCATTATGCATTAATAGTTGTATTATTTATAAGTCATGAATGTATTGTTTATAATTGATTAATTAAATTTTTAGGACTAACAGGAAAAATAAGAAATTCTTTTAAAAGTTAATCTAATTAAAATTTTAAAAAATAAGAACAAACTATACATTATCTGACCAATATATAGGATGTGAATGTTTATTGTTTCTCGTATATTTCATGAACACTGAATTCAAGTTAAATGAAAGGTTTTGATTCCCCACCTAAGATCACAGAGGAAAAAAATAGAATGCAAAACTGAAAAGAAGGTTATTAATGTTAATTAGTTATCCGAATTGGAATAATGTATATAATGCATAAAATAAAAAGAGCAGTGCATCGAAAATTAATCTAGAAATTTTTATGTGGCGTTGTAGAGAAGGCTGAAAATCAGTACCAGCAAAAAAGCTGTCATTTTTACGAGGCTAATAGTAAGTAAATGTTTATTAAAATCACACTATAATGCAACACGAGGGCTATTGGTAACGGGCTTTGAAATTCTGAACCTTGGTTCAGTGAAGAGGACGACATATGTGAGCAGGCACCTCTCTCCAAATTACAACATCAAAGGGATAGATTTAACCTGAAAGAGGTCACTAGGGGCACAGAGTCACCCCAGGCTGGCAAAATATAGAACACTGTTTGTGTTTGTTACCAATGGCCTTATCAGTATCCTACTATTTGACAGTCTTCATGAGAACTAAAATGTCTTGTCATATATCTTCCTCTTTTTTAAGAATAACAACCACACAATATTAAGGTACTTGGGGTGATTATGTTCCCCACTCGACCACATTTGTTCCAAAATATTTTAACTGAACAGGCTACATATTCCCCTTTAGCGACTTAATGGTTTTGATTGCTGCGTTGTACTACTCATTACGGTTTATAAATGTAAATTAATAGAATATAAAAAATAATTGGAGCATCTGCGATCTATTGTATAAAGTTGAAACTATGAAAAAGAAACTGATCAAGCAAGAAAAGAACTCGATGAAATAATGGATAGTAATCATGACAGCGAAAGTAAATTTGAGAAATGAATTGGGCATGATAGGTTTGAGTCGAAAGGAAGATTTTGCAAATGCTTCCCAAAGAACTCCATAAAAAAACAATATGAAGCCACAAATCTACTCAGCGCTCTGTCAAAAAGACGCAAGCAAGAAAAAGTTCAACATTATATTTGTCGATCATCCAAGGACAGTAAAAATACGACAGTTTTGCCTGAAAATATTATTTCTGTAATGTTAGTGAAACGTGTCTGTGATTTGTGGCCTTTATTAAAGTCCTACACATTTAAAACAGACCAGTTTATTGTGTACAATAAAAATTATTATAAAAAAATGAATGGGTACTGCGTTACCCCGTGCGATCACTGACGTTGGTATCGAGGGTGCGACTTCCGGGTCAACGTACATCAGGCTTTCTATATAGCGGGTCTTCAATGACACTGGGACTCGAACTCATAACAATGTCCGAAAGGCTACCGCGGCTTTCTATGAGGTTAATAATACAGAATTTGTCCCTAATAATCTATTCTTCAACTTCTACAAGTATGTAGACCGGAAAGAAAAAGAAATTCTCAGTTTTTAAGGAAAAAATATTTCACCTTACTATTTTAATTGCAAATCATATTTTATATTTACACTGGATAACTTTTGTAATATTTAAAAAAAATCAAAGCACACTTTGTTTAATCTACATAACAATTTGTTCATTGGATAATTCATAATATATTTTGCTATTTAATAAAGTGAAAAACAAAGAACTGCAATTAATAAAGAATCGTAAATAATTAGCCTAAAATGAGATTAAGATCCAAATGAAAGCGCAAGTTGTCTTAATTCAAATCAAAAGCATAAAAGGTTTTTAAATGAAAGAATTCACATCACCTAACATAACTAGTGACGTAACAAGAAAGAGAACAACGATCTTATATTTCTATGAAAATGAAACAAAGCGTTCTTTCATTCAAGCTCGCTATTGTTCTCACATTTATAAACACTTTGTTGATTCTGAAAGCTTAGTAGCAAAAAAATTTACTACTAACTTTGAGTTGAGATTTTATGAATAGAATTGAAATATTTTTGGTAAGTTTTAATTTTAATACAGTTAATCAATTAACACAAATTTAAAAAAGAAGCAAGAAGAATAATTTTATATAAATTTTATGTTTTCTCTCTCTCTCAGTACAAGCTATTTATAAATGATAAAATTTATAAATGTTGAAGATGTTAAATATTGGTTAATTTGGTAAACAGATTGTTGTAAGTATTTTATCATTGGAGTTTTATTCTGAAATTCGTCAAATAATATAATACACTTGAAAACGGATACATATAGTTATTCGTGGAAATTTACGTAGTGTTTATAATCTATTAAGATGAAATAAATCGTATGGTTCCCTCTAGCTTTGATATAACTTTAAGCCATCATAAGAAAGAGCAAATTGAATGAATGATGGTTGTTTTTATTAATATCGCACTTTGAAGCAATCCGAGAACTATCTGTGAAATTCTCTTTATTGCTACGGACTTCGTAATTTTGAACTACAATCAAATAATGAGGACGACTCCCGAGCTGATATCTTACACCCCAAAATATGACACCACTCCAGTATGAGGAGTTTGAACAGCTACAAATATGACATACATTTGTGTCTCTCTATATAGCGTGTCTTTAGTGGCACCACTCAGGAAAGGGTAAATTAAAGTTTATAATATAACCCAAATAACATGCAAATTAAGTTCGTTTAGAAGCATCAAATTATTTTAGAATAAATTAATAATTTTAATTTTATAAGCAAGAAAAATAACATAAGATTAACTCATTTCTTGATGTTTAAGATATTTATTTATTTACTTTTGCTATATATATATATACTCTCTTTCTGTTTCACTTTTTAATTCACTTTCAGAAAACATTTGTACTTTGATATCAATTCTATCTTGTTTAATTTTACTTCAAAAAATAACTGGTAAACAATTTTTTGAAGGGTTTCCAAACATTACATTGTTTGAAAAGTAAAATCAGTAAGAAACCATAAACATTTTAAGTGTCCAATAAAAGAGAATGTTGGGATTCCTCAGCACGGAAAAACAATAAATACACTTTTGTCAATTCAAAAACACTTCCGTGAAATAGCTACGAGCAACAACAGAAGACATTCCACTAAAATAAAAGAGTTTTTTTCGGACGCAAATTAAAAAATATCGTCTGCCAAAAGAAGAGTCACTACAACTTCATTCCGTCGCGGTTTATTTTGTGTTTTCGTTTCCCTTTTTTAAAATAGAAACGAACTCTGCACAAAGAAGTTCATAGAATACAAGAGAATAACCCAAAGAAAAAATACAAACATAATGGAAATGAAAGAAAAAAAGAAGAATCTCGTCATGGGAATTGAAATAAAAAAGAACAAGCTCTTCTGCGTCATTTAACACGTGTTGGCTTTCGTCTTTGTTCTATTTGCGTTTGCAGTAGATGCTATTGTCAGAGCGTCAGCACGTTTAGATCAGGATGAAAACCAACAATAGATTCCACGCCAATTGTACGTATATGCAATGAGCTAGAGGAGAAGAATTCTTAAACTGTTTCAAAAGAAAAGTGAAAGAACCAAGAAGCAATTGAATTTCGAATTCAGAGTGATTTCTCTTGAAAAAGAACTATTTATGTCTCTTTTTATCAAAAGGCCTTTTTCGATCTGGGCTTAGGGATTTGTATTTTGAATATTTTTTTCGCAAATTGTGGATTAACAGTACTATACTTATATTTAAAAGTTATGCTGTTCTAAGTATATATGTATGACAAAATTTTATGTATGGGGGAAAAAGTTTTTTTTAAATTTTTGTATAATACTGCGATTTTTAATATACTATAATATTGCTCTTATTTATTTTGTTATAAACCTTTTTGTCATAATTTGTGAGTAGCATATATAACTAAATTAAAAATTGGAAGTCACAAGATTGTTTTCTTTCTTGCGTAAAAATATTTTTGGGAAATAATTTTTTATATAATAATTTTTTAGGAAAAGCTTTTCTTAAGATATAAGAAAGAGCTAAATTTATTTCACATCATAGTACAATGATAATTATAACCACGTGTTTCCTACCAATCAGTTCATAAATCATGTGACGTCATAGTCACATGATAAGTACAGTCAGGTGTTTCAGTTAATTAGTTCATGCCTTTCGCTGTTGCCAACTTTTATTATAAATATGTATATGCATATGACAAATCACAGCATTAAGTGGCGATTAATTTTTATTAATTATCATTAAAGTATCGTATTGTCAACCAAAACAATCGTGTATATAAAATTTCAGTTCAACTGTTCAGCTTTGAAGCGTGAGGTGAAAAAAATATTTTAAAGTTTTGACCCAAGTCGCTAAAAATTAAACCAAAGTGGCTGTATCTGTAATTCTTTAAATAATTAATTTCAGTCAATAAATTTAATTAACTATAATTAAATTATCGCATTGTTACCCAAAACAATAGTGTATAGAAAATTTCAGCTCAAATGAGCGCTTTAAAATGTGAGTAAAAAACCTTTTCAAGTTTTTACACAAGGCGTCAAAATGGTCGCTAAGTCGCCAAAAATGATGCCAACGTGGCTGCATTTGTAATTCTTTAAATAATTAGCTTTAATTAATTAATTTTTTATTAATTATAATTAAATTACTGTATTGTCATCCTAAATAAGCATGTATATAAAATTTCAGCTCAATTGAGTGCTTCAAAATGCATTTTATGGACGATTAAAAATTTGAACAAGATAAATATAGAAAGAGTGAGCTAATAGTAGTAATTGAAAAAAAGGACTAATATTTATTAATATTTCATTTGTATATTGTGTGTTGTCGCCAATAACACCAACTTGGTGAAATTTGCGGCGGTGAAACCGTCAAGTATCAATTTATCATGTGACCTTCATGAATTTAGTCAATTATGGAGAATTATAATACAAAGAACAACAAGTCAATGCGAAGATAAATAAAGAGTATAAAATATTATTGTAATGATTTAAAAGTAATTCACGTCTCAGTCGTTTTAAAAATTACATTATTAACTGCGAAATTAATTAAAGCAATGCTAATAAAATGCAGCAAAATAAATATATTCGATAAATAAATGTAATTCTAAAAAGGGAAAAGTCTATATTCTAACTATGCATTTATTGAATTAAACGCGAATTTATTTTATTGTTTGATAACCATTAAAATTAAATCATTAATAACATGATAAATAATTCATTACTTTCAAAATATTTCTCACTTTTTGGACAATACAAATTTCTCCAATATTGTTATTGATTAAAGTTTTTTCGTTTTAAATACTAATTAAGTTTTCATTACAAAAAAATGTGGTTTCGATTATTTAATCTCTGTTTTCTAATATTCTTTTGTCCATACAAAAAAGATTTTAAAACTGGAAATATACTGTTCTGTTGTAAAAAAATAAAATCCAAAACTGTCAGTGTATGTATTATACATCTCATCCTATTAAATATAAATAAAAAATTTATTCAAAACTCAAACGTCACTGAATTATAGCTATTGCCATGGTAATGAAGTTACTATGAAGCTTGAAAGTGCAATTTACATTCGAATAGAATGTATTTATTTGCATATAGAAAATAATTTAGTCCCACGAAATAAAGAATACATTTATATAAAGAAAATAAATGAATATTTCATATAACTTAAAGGCTATATCTGTTTTCTATATATTGGTAATAATTATCTTCTAGTTAGAGGCGGAATGGGATATTAAGTAACCATCCACTCTATAAGAATGCATCAATTGGATTTCTTGGAAATTATTCTACATATAAAAAAACTCTTATATTGACTTTACTTGAACTTTAAAGGCTTTTAAAGTTTTGTAAACACCTTAGGTTTTTGAGAATAGCTCTGTAATCTTGGTTGCGAATTCGTAACCAGTGTTATTCTTGTCGATTCATAGGTTTAGTCCGGCTGTCATTAAAGACTCACCATGCT
Source organism: Trichonephila clavata (assembly GCA_019973975.1). Taxonomy (NCBI): domain Eukaryota; kingdom Metazoa; phylum Arthropoda; class Arachnida; order Araneae; family Nephilidae; genus Trichonephila; species Trichonephila clavata. Next base: position 68,632 of record BMAO01030603.1, on the reverse strand, counting down.
ACGGAGTTTAATCGTTTGAAGCTCAAAGCTCTCCTATAGGCGTGATGTAGATGCTTGGAAAGTGGGATGTTAGCTCAGGTGTCTTAATCGTCAATTGAGTGAGGATCAATATTATGAGGTTCGTCCCTGATGGACATCGTGCAACGTTAACAAGCAATAAATCGATCAACGTACAAATTAAAATTGACATATAACTTATAATTGTTGCGGCCGCATTATCCGACTTGTCACAAACTCATTGTTGAGTTGTGGGTTCAACATCTAGCGCCATTGAAAACCTGCCGTGTAGAAAAATTGATACGAGTCAAAACTGTCGAGACTCAAAGTTCTTCCTTTGGCGTGATATGATAGTTTGGAGAGGGGGTACCAGCTCGGGTAGAGGCCACGGTACCCTGGGGGTCAAGGTAACGGACTTGTGGTCCGCAGGTCATAAGTTCAACCCTATACCGCTGAAGACCCACCGTGTAAGGATGCAGATGCACGTCTGCAGATGCACTGTCTATGCTCGAACGTGCTCCCGTTGGTGTGGTGTGGAAGCTAGGATAGGTATCTCAAATGTCATCCTCGTCACTTGACTATGGTTCAAAATTATGTGGTCCATCGCCAAAACCCTCGAGTAGATGAATAGAGCGACATTAATATTCACTCACTCACTCATAGATTAGGTAACATGTTACATTAAATGGTAACATGTTTTGCTTCATATATTTTATTCATTGTATTTTTGAAATTTATCCAATATTCCGCTTAAAATTGTAGTAATAATACTGCACATCTGATTTTTGTAACTGGCTTGTAAGGATAGTTATCAAAAAATTTCGTACCAAGAATTGTAAATTTTAATAAAATAGATCAGATATTTTTTTGTATAAATCGATCGGTAACATAAATGTATATTGCAGGAATAAATATAATAGTGTTTAAGATTTTTCCGGCTCGAAGGCTTGAAATATTTTTGTATGCACAAGTAACTAATCAATCACACTTTTCCTTTATTTTACTTATAAATAAATAAAATAACTAATTAACACAAATTTTAAGGCATTTAAGTAAAAGTAACTCATAAAGCAAAAACTAAAAATTGAGGTGTCTTAGAAAAACAAGATATCAATCATTGGCATGGCCAAGTAATTTTAGCGCGTTTTTCACATGTTGTATTTTACAATAATGCAACTAATGAACTTTTTACTAACAGAAAGTAGTGTACTGTACCACTCCTCTAAATGTACTACTAATGAGCTGGGAAAAAAAAATTCTGGGAAAAGTTTGTGAAAAATTCGGGAAAATTTTGTGGAAAACTCAGGAAAATTTTATGGAAAACTCGTGAAAATTCGGGGAAAATTTTGAGGAAAACTCGGGAAAGTTTTGTGTAAACTCAGTAAAATTTGATATAAATTTGGTAAAATCCCGAGATATTCAAAAAAATCTTGTGGAAATTTCGGAAAATTCCATGGAAACTCGGGAAAATTTGAAATATTTTATGGAAAATTTGGTACGATTTTGTTAAAAACTAGGTAAAATTTGAGAAAATTTTGTTATAAACTAGCGAAATTCAGGAAAATTTGTAGGAAAATTCGGGAAAACTATGGGGAAATTTAATCATGATTCAGCTCATCTAGGGCACAAATGCCGAAAACCCGAGGTCAATTGGTTGCTTATTGGCTGAGAAAAAGGTACGACAAAATATGGAACGAAGACGAAATTTGCGTCCTAATAGCGCTTTTGTTCCATTACGTGAAAAACGCGCTAAAAATTTCACTATCTTCGGGAGTAAATTTGGTAAAATTCTACCATATATATCTTGTAAAATAGTCGAGATTTAATTGAATATGACACCAAATGATCTGAGGGAATATAAAGATATTTTTTCGTAACAAAATTATTAATCATTATATGATCGCATCTATAGATAATCCATTCTATTTAATCTTGTAGAGCATGATTTTATTATTATGAACAATTTCAGCAAACCTTAGGCGTACAAGGCCTGCGACAAACCAACTATGCCACCCAACCAACTCAAAGTTATTAAAGAAAATTATTTATTACTCGAACTGAAAAATCATACATTAAAGATCATAATACTTTTATATTTCTTTAAAAAAGCTTACATAGGCCATAAATTAGCTTCTGTAATAAAATTTTAGGGATCATTAAAACTATAATATTAGTATTAATTCCCTGTTACAATAACTTTTACAGAAATTTCTATAGAATAAAAACTTCCCAACTCCTTTACTTAAGAAGAACGTTCGGAACGTGGTTTTGAAAAAAACGCATAAAGGAATAATTTTTTTGATAATATCACCTGAATATAAAATTGTTTTAAAAATACTATTACAAGAAAAGGTTAATTAAGTTTAATTTTTTCGCAAAAATTGAAGAAACAAAACATATTTTCAAAACCTCCTTTTATGGAAAACACTTCTACAATAATATATAATAATAATATTTTGCCTAGATATATCTAAGATTTCTATACAGAGCCTGAACTTGGATTTTGAAATATATTAATAAGAAGTAGATTTATTCATATTTTAATACATCACAAAATAGAGAAATTTTTTAAAAAAATCAGTTATAATTTCAATTGGTTGTAGAATTTTTTAAAAAATACTAGTTCAGGATTTGTAGGGATGTTTTATCTAAATACAAACAAATTATTATTATTATTATTATTATAGAAGCATTCGCCATAAAAGGAGACTGTTTTGAAAATATGTCATTCCTTCAAATTTTTTTGTCAAAAAACTGTATTTAAGTAATTTTTTTATTGTAGTGATATTCTTAAGACAATTTATATGTTTATTCTAATTCAGGTAACACTAAATATTAAAACATTTGTTCATTCATACGCGTTTTCAAAATCATGGTCTCGAACGTAGTCGGATGCCCCTTAAGACAAAAATTTCCTTTTACAAAGAAAGATCGAAGCGTTATTTCTTTCCTTATTTACTAAATAAGAAACTCTTTATAGAAAAATTGTAATGCAACTTTTGAGTTTTGAAATAAAAATATCATATAGATGTATATAGTAATCCAAATATTTCACGTGTATAATCAACACTCCCCCCCCCCAAAAAAATGAAATGTATCAATTCTGGTACAGTTTTTAAATTAACCCTAAAGAAACCAAACTTAATAAAGGGAATAAAGTCTACATCTTCCGATAATTCTTTTTATAGAACATCTTATGAAAACATAGAGGGAGATAAGACACGATAAAGGGATGAAGAGGATGGAGAGGGGTGTTTTTTGAAGCTGTAATTTAGGCCTAATCGAACAAGAATACGGAATTGATCCGTCCCCATATCGCGGGGTGACTGATCACCAACCCCGCCCCTGCTAGATCGTTTGGCGATGTAATTGACACCCACACTGGTTTAGAGGAGTCGTCTGCTATGAAGGGGGATGGAGAGAGTCAGTTTCCATTATCTCGGGATAAGAATCTTTTCGAGGGACCGGCCAATAAATAAGAATGATCGGCTTTAGAATGTAAAAAATAAAAATAAAAATAATTGTATGTTATTTTGAAGCAGGGAACTAGAGTTTTTGAAAATAAAACTGGAATTTTCTGATAAAAGACAGAGGAAAAGAGAAAGGCAAGGACGAAGTGATGTACTTTGTAGATATGTTTCTTAATTTGTTTATATTGACTCTCTGAATCAGTGGTCTTCAAACTGTGTTCCAAGGAGACCTAGAGTTCCCCGAAGCATATCCAATGGTTCCACGGGTCAAAATAAAAAATTTTAAAGAAAATTTAAAATGTGTGTGGAAAATCATCATTTCAATAAAAATCAAGATTCATTACTGATAAAGCAAGAACGAATAATTACACTGTCAATAGATTCTATGTTAAAATGCAGATATGAACGAAAAGATGTGGATTTGGGGTTAAAAATTTTCGCTGGATATCCTCAGATTTCTTCAAAGGCTGTAAAAGCCTCAATGCTCTTGATTGCAACATATTTCAATAACATATGTTGAAAAGTCTTTTTCGTTATATCTCAGAACTAAAGTAAAATACAGAAATAAAGTAGATGCTGAACATGAAATACGTTTACAAATACCGACAATAGAACCTGATTTTAAACGTTTCTCTAAAAAAAATCAAGCTCATCCCAGTCAATAAAAATGAAAATTGTATTTATGTATAAATTTATTTTGAAATGCTTTTTAAACTTTAGGATTTTTTTATTTCTAGATGAATTGTGAGTATTCTGTTGCTTATGATACCGGGCTCTACGAAGCAATTTCGTATTCTTTTAGTACAATATTTTGTAAATATAAGTAGTTTTCAAATGAAAAATGCACCATTTTTCATTTGCAGGGGAAAAAATCTATAGTGACGGAAAGGGAACAATTTGTTGACATATCAATAGATTTGACGCTAAATACTAAATGTAAGTCTACATTTTAGTTTGCAAATTCAAGCTGAATACCCAAAGTTATAAACACTTAAATTCCTTTCAGACAGTATATTTAAGTGAAAAATATTTATCAACGTATGTGTTAACAAAAACAGAGTACAAAAATAAATTAAACGTTAAATATGAGATGTGATTGCAGATCACTTCAAAAGACATAGACTTCGACAGTTTGCATAAAAAAATTAAAGTGCATATTTCAGTTACTAATTATAATGTATGTATAGGTGACACCTAGGGTAATAATTAATAATGAGCAAATTTAAATAACTTTATATTTTTTTAAAAACAAACACAATAAATTTCTTTATTTGTATTTATATTAAGTACCTTTAACATCTTTATATACTTCAAATATTGTTTTGAGGTACATTCTTCTAGAAGAGAGGGTGGGGAATGGGGTTTCGAAAAACATTTTAAAATTCTGAGATTTCAGTGAGTCGAAATGTTTGAAGACCATTGCTCCAGATGAACATTTCAAATATAATAAAAATTATAAATTCTTCAGATATATTTGAAACTTACTGAATTTCTTTGAGTTAACATATTTTAAAATTGATTTTGACTGAAAAAAAAACAAAAGATTGTGTTACCGAAAAGTCAGTCCTAAAAGTATTTATGAATAAATTAATACAGAATGTATTAGATTGTATTAAAAAAATAATGTGCATTAAAACTTTAAGGAAAAATATTCCATTGCTATTTTTAACATAATTTTTTTGCGTCTTAGAGTTTAAGATACTGTTTACCAAGAAATACTTCTCGTACTTGTGAGTTTTTATAATTCGAATTAAATAGTAGTAGAAATTCTAAAGCGAAGTCTACGCAAAATTTACTAACTTAATCCTTAAAAGAAGAAAAAGCAATGGTACACATTATCTCCATTAAATATGTTAAATAAGTTTATTTTCTTTGGAAAAGTTGATTAATTGAAATTGTTCTATTAGATCGTTTTATTAACGTCACACATTTTATTTGAGAGATTTATACACTACTTATTACGATTACAGAATATTGTATCATGGGAAATCTATACTCTGTGAAGACGTAAATTTCAAGCTAGCATTAGATCTGCAACAATTTTGTATTATATGAAAAATGGACTGGAATTTTAGAATAAAAATTTCATCCATCATTCACCAGCCTTCTGAAAAATTGCAGCTTTAAGCGAATCGATATGTAAGAATTCTTTTACACCAAGTGAAATATTTAGCTGTTAAGCCAAACAGAATTTATATCCATGATATAAATTCATAGTTTTCACGTTTCGCTTCGTATAATATTTTTTTCAATAACTGCAACTTTTATGGTTTCTTAATTATAAAAAATCAATAGAAAGTGTAAACTTATAAATATTTTGGAAAATAAACTGAAAAAATTCCAGAAGATTTTTCGTAAAAAAAATTATGCTGCAAAAATAAATATGGAATTTTCATTTCAAACTATGGTAAACAAAGCTCAAATTACTGGTTTTAGAATCTTGAAAACTATTCATGTTTATTTGTTGATTAACCCGCTCATTAGGAAGGTATAGTTACTGTATTTTATTTCCTTAAATGAGAATTATTTCTTAAGTTCTTATAGGAAGAATTTAAAAACTTTAGTAAGTCAAAATAATACCTGATGTATAAAAGCTTCGAATAATTTTCCTATCTCCAAAATTTAAATGATGATTATGAGAATTTCGTTGATTTTTATAATTTTGCGTTTTTAATTAAAAATTAATTTTGCATAATTGTAATAAATAATTATAAGTAAGAATAATTTTAACATAAAATAGTTAACAATTAATTTCGAAAATATGTGTTATTTCTTGTTTTACATTATATATTATGCTGCAAAACGGTGCAAACGATTTTTTTCAATTAGTAAGAATCGTGCGTTTTTTTATCATTCTAATTATTCCCAGTAGCATTATTTTATATTTTAAAAAACATTGATTTAAAAAAATTACATGTTTACTCAAATTCAAGCTACATTATCGCAATCGACTTAGAAATATCGGTGAAGAAACAAAATTTTGTTGTTTTTCTTTTTGAAATTATTAGTTTTATCTCAATTTTATCCCTTTCAAAGGCTGGAAACAACGTCAATTTTAAAAATTAATTTCATTTATCTTTTAAATTATTTAAAATAATTAATATGTGTGTGTAAAGAAATCAGAAGAATTTATGTATAGAAACTTGTGAGAAAATATTTTAACTTCTTAATTTTCTAAGATTTAAGCAAAATTAGGATTCTTAACTTATATTTATTAATAATTAAAAAGAAATAAAAAGATTAATTATTTATCACATTTGAAAAATTTTATATTTGTCTGTTTCAAAATGTTTATAAATGTTTTTAAAAGTTCAAAATAAATTATATATTATTAATTTTCAAATGTTTTAAAAAATGTTAAATTTTTTTCTTTTAGAAAATACAAAAATAAAAATATAATTAACTTAAAAAATTAGAATTTTTAAAATTTTACTTATTATTGAATTTCAAATACAGCTAAAATTACTACACGCATTCTAGGAAAAGAAATTTGAAGTGATTGCTACATATTATAACATGACAATTTTAGCTGATAAACTATGAACTGAGGATTAAAAAGCAATCATATTGAATTATTTAAATTGCTTAGACATTTTATTTAAAATAACTTTATATTACAATTGCTTGTATAAACATCTAAAGTTTTAAAGAGTTAAAATATATGAAAGTATGTGCAATATTTTTCATACATTACACTTCGTAGCATGAAAAACAATCTTATAAAAATTTCTTGAAATTCTGATTAAAAAAAACTGGGAAAAATTTTTTTAAAAAAATATGGAATAAAATTACTGCTTTCTTAAAGAAAAAAATAGCTCAGTTATGTTGCATTTTATATGTTAATTACAAGCCATAACAGCTTTTTAATAATGTAGATTAATATATTTTGTTCTATACTTTTTTAACTAATTCAGAATGCAACAAATATTTTAAATTTTTTACGAAAATTCATATATGCTTAAAACAAATTTAAATCTTAAAATCAATATCGAGTTTTTTGACCAAAAAAAACTTTTTGTATAGTTTTCTTAATACTTTAAAGATGAATGATGAAATTCGGTATGCAGTCTTACTTCTAAAATTCATCAAAATTTAAACTAGCTTTTTCTAAACAACATACTAGATTTACGTCATTACTCTTAAAAAATTTTAATTAATAAAAATACCTTCATATTTGACGATTTTTAGCATTTTCATTTAAATTGACATTTTGAATATTTTAATTCAATTTTTCAATAAACTATAACTATAAATCCCCAAGTTGATGCATTATGTTTGCTCTAAAACTTCTATAATTTCTGAGAAAAATTTAAACCCACACAAAATATTTCATAATGTAATAAAAACTTCATAATGTGTGTAAATAAAATTTAAATTTGATCCATTTAGAGGAATTGTTACTTTAGTATTTAAACTTTATTGAAATATATTATTTTGAAAAATAATACGTGAATAAGTTTTTTAAATTTTTCGTTTTAATATTTTAATTATAAACACTATACTTATAAAATTAGAGTTTTTTTATACATAAAATATAGATTTTTTAAATTATGATACCGAATGTATTGCAAATGCAACAATAAAGGTGTTTTAATTTTAAAATGATGATTTTGTGAAGTATTTAAAATTTATCAATACAACCTTAAGCCTATTGCTCTTCAAGATATAATATGAAAATGCAAACATATAATACTCTGAAAAAAAAATGGTATTAAAATAGCTAAAAAACTTCGACTGTTTAATGTAGATCCTAAAACTTGGAGTATGTGGTTTTACATTACATAGCTAAAATTCTATGCATTGTTATCTTAATTTGACTTTATTAATATATTAAGAGTATCCTGTTTTAATTTATTCTTAGTATTTAAATAAAACAATATTGCAGTATAAATATTTATAAATAAATATATTTCATGTTTCCCTTCTCTCGTAACTTTTCACACAATTCAATTTTTTTTTGTTGTTGTAAATATCAGAAAAAGGCGGAACGTGTTATTTTTATTAAATGTTTTTAAATTTAATATACACATGTACCACATTAGCATTAAATTGCATTATATTTAACTATTTTTTTCCATTTGAAAACTGCATTTTAATCTTTTGGTCTCTTTTCTATGGACTAAGCAGAAGTAGATAAAGAGATATATCAGTTTCCTCAAACATTTTGCATATATTTGTACAAATCTACCAAAGAAATATTAATGTTTAAATAAAAAGATTATGAGAAAAGTAAGAAATAAAAGTTGTGATTATATCAATTAATAATAATAATAATACAATATTATTATTTGATTTCTCAGTATATATATATATATATATATAAGAAGTTGTTTCTGTAAAAATACTATTGTTGCGTTCTTTTCAATAACATAAAAGGAAGATGAAACCAATTGATAGTTACAAAAGAACATTTTTTTCAAAATTTCTGCCTATTATAGTTTTTTAAGGTATATTAAATGCAAAAATAAAACACATTTAAGGATAGGAAACATTGATTATATGCAATTATTGAATAAATTTGTTTTAATTCAAACACAAATAAAAAAAAATAAGATCTAAGTTTTTGATGAATTTTATTAATTATGCAATAATTTTTTATTATAAAGATCATTTTAACACTTTTTTGTTTAATGTGTTTTTATAAGTAAAAGTATTACAAATATTTTTTCTTTATATATCTGAAATGGATAACCGTAACCGTAATAACAGTATAGTATACAAATACTTTTTCTTGGTACAGAACTAAGACTGCGTCACTTAATACTTTGTAAAACTAAAAGGATTGCAAAAATATTATTCTTTATAAAAATTTGAGTATGAAATTTAAAAGTTTGTCTGGAAAGACTCATTTTGTACATCTATATTGTATTAAAAATGCATTTAAGATTTAAAAACAATGCATTACTGAAATTATTATTTAAAACAAAATTGCTGAATAGCTCCTAATATTGAAGTAATTTGCATAAAATGCACTTAATATATCTATATGTTATTTTTTTTTTTTTTTTTTTTTTTTTTTTTTTTATTTTTTTTGCATTAGCTGTATTTTCAGCAAAAAATATTTCATACAAAAGTTTTCTGTATAACTCAAAAGAGAAATAATTTATGACAGAATTATATATATAATATCTTTTTAAATCTGAGTTATAGATTATGCATTCACATGAGACGATATGAATATGCACTAATCTCGAATATATGTTATTGATTCAAGGTTTAGTTATATAGAAATAAAATAATTAATTTAAATTCCACTTACCTAAACTTATTCTACTTTTTACAAAGTTTAGGGGATGTCTTTACTGAAAATCTTTTCCTCCAGTCTCCATGAAGAAAATGAATTCTGCTATTTATTTTCTACACTCCGTTTAGCTACGAAACGTGGTGCGTAGTGATTGCCGGAGTCCGGCAAAAGTGATCCCGGATTGTGTGATGAGAAATCCGGCAGACTAGTTCGGAGCAACCGCAGATCTCGTGCGAATTCTAGAGGACATACGTTGACTGTTCGTTTCCCGTAGGATCCGACAGAGGGCGCAGCTACACGACTTAAAACTTGGGAATTATCTTTTGTCTTCTTTGGCATTCTTTGAAAATATACGAGAAGAGAGAAAATTAAATAGGAATTTTCACGAAATGCTCTCAACTAGAATTCAGATTTGTTTTTTTATTAAAATTTTTTTCCGCTTGTTTGTTCATATTATGAGATATTTACTATAAGACTGTTTAGATCCAGATGTTTGCTGTTTATAAAGCGAATTTAATATTTACTTTTCCTTAAAACTATTTTTGTAAAAAGATAAGGATATGAACGAATTTTAATACACTTTTATTTTTATTTTCCAGTAATTCATTTAAATATTTATATATTTTATTTATTCCATTAGAATTTTAAACGAAGACCTTTAAATTATATTAAAATATTTTTTTTTAATTCATAAAAAATTAATAAAAAAACATTTATAACAAAATATTTAAATCAAATGCAAATCTTTTCAATAGCTTAATATGATAAATGTTAACAAACTTGTTGATATATTCATTTCACTATTTGTTTAAAAGTATATTATAAAGGAATCTGAAAAATTATTAAATGCACGAATCAATGAACGCTTTTAAAATTCGAATTAAAAGATGTATTAAATATGTGCCACAGATTATTATTTTTTTTTTTGAATTTATTAATACCAAATCTAATAAAAAATGTTACTTGTCTAATACAGTAAATTAGCTTGAAAAATTTCTTTGAGAATTTAACCATATAAAATTAAAGTGATACCGTCAAAGCAATATAAAGTGTAAAGTTAAAAGTTTAAAAAATATTTAGTACTTTATTTAGTGACGATTTAAATAAATAAATGGGAAAATATTAAGAAAAAGAGAAACGAACTGAGCAAAGGAATACTGACAAAAACAGTATTTTTTTTTTTTTTAAATATCTAAAAAGTATAATTTTGATTGGAAAACTATGTGCTTTCAACTTCCATCAACGAATAATTACAAAATAGAAGGGTCAGTTACTCAAAACAAAGAATGTTATTCGTTACTCAATGCCACATTTAATTGATGCTTTATCTTATGAGCTATAATATACTTACTTAAGCAATTAGATTTGATAAAAATAAAACTTTTTTGCCATATTTCGTCACTTCTAGCATTACTGTACTTTTCATGTATGACAATTTACCTATTCATGCAAAAAAGACAGCAGTATATAAATAATGCAAAAAGCTACTGTTAATAGAAAACATTCAAAAATAACAATTGCCAATTTTTAAGAGATGGAATTTTTTTGTCTCGAAGTCTTGATTCGAATAGGATTATTAAATCGCTGCATACATATGCATACAAACCACTGGCATAGCTAGTTCTGAGGGGGGACTGTATCAAAATTCCTTCAGGGCCCTTTTTTAGATATGGAAGCCCTGTTATTCGACTGTAGTTACACATGTTGGGGCCCCCTGTAGCTTGGGGGCCCGTATCATTGATACGGCTAATACGGCGGTAGCTACGCCCCTGATACAAACGCACACAAACATACATATATACATATATTTTCTGTCAATTTCGTGCGCATGTGGTTGGGAAAGCTTCTGATCTAAATGATTTTATTAGGAGGAATATTGCTAAAAGCCAGGGACAAATAACTCCGGAGCTGTTCAGCTGGTTTGGTGAATCGTTTGTAAATACCGGTGTAAAGTGAATAAGTGATGGGGATACTTGTAGTAGGTTTCATGACGTGGAGCGCCCACATTGCATGCACGAATAAAGACTGCAGATGATAACTTGCTTGGTAAAACATAAGCGGCATCAACCATTGGCTCAGTTGACAGCCTAATTCAATTCAGACCTAATTAGAAATGTTAGAGGGCACACAACTAAGAAGACTTTGAATATGGAACAAAGAAGCTGCTCGTTGTCAAAGTATACCGTATTCCAGGCAAGCATAGGTACTTAAATTATAAACAGGCCGATAGTAATGATATTGCTTCCTATGGGATGCTCTCATGAGTGTCTCTGGAACTATTACGGTTGTGGTAGAACGCATTATGAATGTCGTGGATTATCTCAATATCATTGCCGACTAGTTACAATAGTACACAGCGTCTGTCTTTTCCACTGGGAATGAAGTTTTTTAACAAAACAAAACAAAAACTCTCCATGTCTTAAGAGTGAAATGGTTAAGAAGTACTTGAAAGAACTTTAACTGATATTCTGCCTGATAGTTCGCCGGATCTTCAGCCTATTTTCCTCTTTTAGGATGTCATGGATTTTCAGCTCAGAGCTCAAAAATCACCGTTTTAGAATTGACTGACATCTGTCTTAATATCTGATAAAATCCCTCTTCGGACATCTTTAAAATACTTATGGCATCCATTCCAAGGCCGGCAGAAGCTGTTGTGCTTTCTATAGGTAAATATGGTTTTAAGTATGCGGCATTATAGGGAGAAAGTCGTGAGGTTGGTGGAAGAGGAAGAGAGGTGGAAGACACCTGACCTCCCCCAGGGTGTCCGCCCCCAAAATTGGGGTTGAAATGGGCTAAATCATACTGTCACCTGCATGGTGCCCAAAGCTACGGCTAAAAAAGGCGGCATTTAACCCTTTGCCGTGATGAATTTCGTGGGCCTTGTTCTGGCCTTTGCCGATCAGGTGGCAATATTAACAACAACAGAAAGTCATAAAAATATGGCACATTAGCAGCTCTCAATCTGTGTATATATATTCAAAAAAAATTATTGTAATTGGGGTTTTAACTATCTACTAAATTCCTCAATATATATTAATGATTTAATGAAGGTTCTTTTAGAAAAAATTATCATAATTATCATCTAAATACTGTATAAAAGTTTAAAAAATTATCTTACGTATAATGGTGATCAAAATAAACACAAATTAAGAACCCTATAAGGTGAACTTTATAGCAATAGTTAAGCTAATTTATAGTTACATTTTTATGAAAAACAATGTATCGATTACAATGAATTTTATCAATATAATTATATTGATTATTGCTTTATCTTTTTGTTAAAATTGTGATAGTTTACCTCTAAGATTACATTTCAATGAATTCTTATTGAAACTAACAATAAACAACTTATTACGGATGGCTAGAACAAAACTCTGTATTTTTTTATCATAAAGTAAATTGTAATTTTTTTTAATAGAAGAGATGTTTGTAACATAATTAAATTTCCCCCTGGAACAGTAATTCTAATTTATCTTTTTATTGGAATATAACACTTAAGTATATGCAACATTATTTTTTATTTAATAAAGATACTGATAAATTTCTGATATCAAAATATTGATAATGTACTGTTTAGAACATGATTACCTTATTAATTTTCTTAAAATATACATTTGTAATTAAGCTTAATATTTTACTTTTTTATTCATTTATATCTTAATATCCCTTCTTTATTTTATTTAATCACAGTTGTTAATACCATTTAATTTGCTTGGAACTTATCCATTTTTTATAATTCATTAAATTTAATTTTTAGAATTTCACTTTTTACAAAAACGATTATTTTAACTTTATATACTATTTTCTTCTTTTCTACGTACGGCATGATGTTGTATCAGTTAAGCATTCATACTATTCTTCATAATTATTCATGATTATTTCATAAAAATATCATCCGCATACCAACATAATTTTGTTCTTTATGGTACTTTTTATTACTTTTGGTTGTTGGCTATTTAGAATATTTTTTTACAAATTAATTTCAGTAATTTTAAATTTATATGAAACTGCAAAGTACGAAGACTACTTTTGATATTATAGAATGTGGCTAATTAAGAATCACAGAAACCTTAAATCATAAAACCTAAAATTTCTTTTTTATTCTTTTTAATCAAAGTATCAAAAATATTTGCACACGTGAAGCGGCTTATCTAACCGAATTCTAGTGAACTATAAATAGCACTTATCTTTAATTGAGCATTCACGCAATAAAGCTTCAAGGATGCGCAAGTATGGTGACTCAGGACTATTTCTTAAGCCAATCTGTGAAACTATTAATAACTTTAGAACACTTATAATTCACTTAACTAAAATATACTGACACTTTGTGGTGTTTATCTTCTCAGATATAAATGGTTTCTGTGTGTTTTTCCAAATAATTCCTTTCAGAATAATAGTAATAGTATTTCTTATTTGGATATATCGTGGCTCCTTCCAAAGGCGGGGTTTTCAAATCATACAACTTCAAAAAAGAACCCTGGAGGTAAGTTACGTGAAAGTACTCTTGAGGAAACGCTGTAAGGATTTTATAAGTTTATATTTTTACAAATTAATTTTAATTAAAAAAATTTTAAATTGCTTTTCCCTTCTGAAATTCTTTGTTAGCCCAATAAATTGGCAAATTTAGGGAAATGCTTTAAACATATGTTTAACCTTGTAATCTTGTCCCTAAAACTAAGTGCTTGTTAAAGTATTAATGTGGGTATTTTACTGTGTCAACTACGTCTCGTAATTTCTTGTTAGTAGTTTTGATTTTAAGTTAGAATTACAGTAATTCAGTACATTACTAATGGTTATATATATGCATATATTTATGTGCAAGAGATAGTTAAGAAGCAAACACATTACAGCGGATACTTTGAAAACTACTACGCCATTTTAAGTGAAATTTGATATAAAAATACTTAAAACTATTACTAAAAAGATGACGAACAAAAAATAATGGAACTTGTTCATGATCATGATCTTGAAATCCTGATAGTCCAAAACTTTCAGCTTAATATGGACTATGATTTCTCCATTGTGACAGTAATACAGTTCACAAAGGATTATGCTGTTTACAAGGTAGTTTATGAGACCTTGAGAAAATAAATCTCACTCCTCCACCAGGGCACTTATTGGCTCCTGCAGTGTTCTTAAAAAGGGCAAGCAATTGCTGTACCAAAAACATCCCAGACATGCTGTACTGAGTTCAAGTTTGGAGATCTGGCTGTTAAGCCCCTAATTTGTACAGCCTCAGTCTTGAGGTATTCGTCTATCTACCTGGTGCTGTGTGGAAGAACTTTACCATTCCAGAAAAATAACCTCTTATTTAAAAGCCTCGCTTCCTTAATAGACGCGCCCCTTTGCGCATTTATCCAACATCGAGCCGACCCAGACCATTGTACTATGATCTCTATAGTGGCCCCCCTTCTATAGTGCTTGAAGGATGGTATCAGGTCTATGTTTCTCTATATTTAAACACGCTGAGAGTTTTCAGACAGAACTTCGACTCGTCATTGAAGAGAACACGTGATCACTGCTTCTTTATAGAAATATTATATTGTTTGCAACTTTTCAGGTGGGATTTACTGCGATCTACAGCGGGATGCAGACCATTGTTTCCTGGAATAAAACTCTGCAGCATTGCTTTTTAAATAGCATACCTTGAAACTGAGAAAACAGAGACAGTGGATGATTTATTGGCAAGGTGAGTATCTAACAGCCCTCTACTACATCTTTCATTTAAAACCAAGTATTAGTCATCACAATAATTTTATCTTATTTGTCGTGCTTTTTGGTATTTAACTGATTTCCTGCATATTGTTCAAGTGTCCATAATCCAGAAATCCCATTTCGGAAATATTGAGCCATCTCGTTTTTTTCTACTTAGGAATAGCTACCCTCTAATCCCTCAGCTGCTCTTCATCATGATCCCTCATTTAAGTATTTAACTTGAGCCATTATTTGTAAAAGTTTCAGAAATAATCATAAGCCTTCAGAAATCTCAGCAAAACTGAATCATACAGAGTAATGTTTGAAGTATATTTGTCTTATGTTTTCTTAATTTGTCTAAAATGAAAGAGAGGAAAAGAGATCATCGTATTTGGTTGAGTAATTAAGATATTTTACAATTTTCACTAAAAAAAGGTTTTTAAAAATTCTATGAAAATGCACTTGTTTATGAACTTTTTCACATCAGTGTAATAAAAAAGGGGCCTATACATTAAAAACGATAGCTCCAAATAATGCAATGGAAAGATATTTCAAAATAATAAGATAAACTGAAATAATTACATCGACCGTAATATGTATTTATATTTAACATATCTACCTCTATATAATAGAAACGTTATTGACTTTGAAATATGAGGATTTCCATTCAATTGTGTAAATTTTGAGCGAAAAAGAAATTTAATGTTAAAAAACCGGCACACACGTCAAAATGAGGTGGGGAAGATCGACCTTTTTTCGCCTGTCGGCAAATTCATATTATGTATTTTTTTCAACACTAATACTCTGTCAAAATGAAAACATTAGGTTTTTTTTTTTAAAAATAATTTTTATAAATAGAGGAAACAGGAAAAAATAGCAATGTTGAACTATTTATAACAATGTCTTCGATTACATTTTCTTCTAGCTTTCACTGGCTGAATCGTCACTGGACCATCCAGGGAGAGCGTCTTGAAATGTATCAGCATATTCAAGACGTGGTGTTTTTGTCTGAGTGGGATTATGGTACCGGCATGTGCACAGCAGCCAACTTTGCACTGACAATAACCTTCAATGTTTGGATTATGACATATACCTGTTCTAATCCATTTGTTATATAACTTTGTATTTGTGTGTTGTGATCTCAACTGGAGACGAACAACTGAAGAATCTTCTCTATTTACGTACAGAGAGTACAACCCCGATTGATTAAGGTGTTCGTGAGTGTATGATAGGCTTTGCTTAAGCTGATATATCTCAAGAGTTAAATATCGTAGCTCCAGCCATGTTAATAGTGGAAAATTTGGAAGATCAGAGTCACTTAACAAAGTCCATGTCACCCTTTTTCTTGCCCAGCCAATCAGTCTGACCGATTCGCAGACAAGCTATTTTGTTTCGTATCACATCAACGCGCTCGATACACCCAAACTAATGAATGTCAGTTTAAAAGCCTTTTTATTGTAGTATTTAAGAGACCAAAAATATAGTGGTGCTTAAGAGATTAACAGATTTTTTTAAAAAAATGATAGTTAGAAAAAGCGCTTAAAATAACAAAACTCAACGAATTTTCCAAGTTTGATGACTTTTTTATGTGACTTGCTATTTTTTTTCCTTACCATTTTAGAATAAAAGTAAAGATCCCATTATTATAATAATATAGCTCCAATAAATACTTTGAATTTTCATGACTATTGAAGAGTGAAAGGCCGATCTTTACCCACCACCTCTAATGAACTACATGTAAGATTTTGAAAAGTTAACCAAAGCTTTAATTTTTTCAAAAATACTTTGGGTATAAGTTTATCAATCTTTTCATTTATTTTATGTTATTTTTTGGGAGATGTATTCAGCGTTTCAAGAAAATTCTGAAAGAATTTAGATTAGATTTAATTTAGATTTGTAGCTAGACTAAACTTTAGCTAACTTTCAATCAAATGTATCTTGCTAAAATAAATAAGTATTTAAAAGGAAAATAGTTTATATATATAATCCTTGAATATAAAAAATTATACTATTTTAATAATAAAATCAAATTTTTGTTTATAAAATACACCTGTTTGATTTTTTGTGTCTTAACATTTTAAAGTTATAAAACCTACTAGGATATAATGATTATAAATAATATCGTCAAGATTTAGTTCGTTATTACTTAAAGTTAGATATAATTGATTGATTGTATCCATAATTATTTGTATGTATATAAATATAGCACAAAAAAACCATTCTTATTCGAAGCTAAATTATTTAGTTATTCAATTTCTTGGAAAGAATTTGAAGAGCTCGGAAAGGCTAAATTTAAATTAGAATTAATAACTTCATACAAACAATGAAAGAATCGAAAATATATGAAAGCATTGCATCATAATTGTATGAAAGTATGAGCAAGTGGGGCATAAATGTTTTATTATACATGTAAACGTATAAAAAAGCATTTTAGGAAACATATGTAAGTAAAACATAAATCCTTTAGCACGTGTAGGCACATCATAACACGAGTGCTTAGAAATTTTATAAATGCTATAAATCAAAGATTAATACCAATAAGTCAAATAGCTTACTGTAAACATTAGGGTGCACACTCTCAGACATCAAAAATCATTTCATAGAAATAACCATGAAATAATATGACAGGTTTCCATTAAGAAAAATCTCTAGCTAAATAATAGATCACTGAATGCTTTATTCAACATAATTTTAAAAATAAAGCATTCACTCTAAATATGAATATATCTTCTAAATTTTTAACGAATATCTAGCGCAAACGTAATAATAACAAGGATATTAGTTAAAGAATTATATTTGTGGGTTGTAAATAAAATATGTCTAAGTCTGTATTATAAATAAATATTTTTTAATATTCATACACAAATTTAAATATAAAATTTTAATTCCTATGCTTTTATTTATATATATTTTTTAATGGATTTATTCGATTTTACTGAGTGGGTGAGTAAAAATTAACGTCACACTATACCGCTACTCTAGGGTTTTTTGCGAAGGACCTCGTAATTTTGAACCATGGGCAAGTGACGAGGACAACACCTGATCCTCTCCTGACTTTCACTCCAACAAGAAGACATTGAGCTTCGACATATTTAACTGAGACTGATCTAAAGCAAGAAGAACATCACAAGAATTGTCCTAGAAAAACTAGAAATAATAAGTTAAAAAACATTTAATATGACAGCTGATTTTCTAACTAATTTTACATGATATTTTTTCTGTTATAATAATGAATTTAAAGCAAAGCGCTTTCCAGGTGCACAAACAACCAAACTCTAGCAATGACTTTATTCTACCTAACTATAATCAAAAATAAAAATATAAAAACTTGCTGGGCAGCCATTGAAAGAAATTCAGGTATTTATTTTAATAGTAAGTACTTAAGAAAAGAGAAATAAGTGGAAGCTTGGTGTTAAGTATTCCAAATATTTGTTTGATTAAATTTTAAAACACACAAAATTTCAGTACTTAATATGTATAGGATATATTGAAAAACATAATTTAAAATTTTCACTTGATTAAAAAACGTACTTTGTATATTTTATTTATTTAACTTTGTACATTTGTAAACCAGAAACAAAAAATAAAGCTAAAAATATCAATTATGAAACAACTTATAGATTACATGGTTTAAAAAAAGCATAGATTCTTTCATTGCTAAATTAGTATCTTATGTTCATTTCCTCAAATTAATTAAATATTTAAAATCATAATTGACAAAATTTTAGATTTATCAAACTTGAACCCTTTCAGGTTAAATAAAAAAATGTCATTTTTTAATGCTTATTTTCAGACATACATTTCTTTTTAAATATAATAGCATCATTCGCATACAAAATTTCCAAAAACTTAATGTAACAAAAATCTATTTAAATAAAAGAGTAATTTATACCTGTAAAGTTGGATTTTTCTAAAGCAGAAATCATTATTCTTTACAGTCAATTATCACTAACTGCAAATATAAAGCTTCGAATACCTATCTTTAATTTGAATTACAAATTTTATGTACGTCTTTTGCATTTGCATAATCTATTATAAAGTTATTAACCAAACATGATCGTGTATGATACATTCGAAAACACGGCACTGCACATAAATCAATATCACAATATGGACAATAGAATCTTGTTTCCCTTCTTTCCTTAACTGCTTCTCATTAAGCAACAAATAGTAAGCACGGTCGTGTTGGATTAGTTTTCTCCGTTGTTAGGAGAATGTAGTCAACAAAGTATGTTTCAGACAAGAGTGAAGGGGGTTACTCAGCAAAAGGACGTCCTCTTTTTGCAGAAAATTCCACCAAGTGGTACTTTTCAATTATTTGAAACCATGAAAAGCACATGTGAAATAATTCAAGAAAGATCGATTGCACAGTGTACATTTTCACAGTGTCCGAGCTACATTTTGGATGAGCCAGAATGATACGTTTCTCTTGTCCGAGCTAAGCTCGGAAAAAACCGGGAAGGGGTTAACGAAAATACCAAAAATAGTATTGTTGTGTATGAAATGATTATTTCAAAATCCAATTAGCTAAATGTGCAATCTGTATTTTTTTAACAATTGCTTCGTAAAAACAGATATTATGTTCCTTTTACATAATCAAACCAATTTTCCTACAGAGTTTGTATCAAAATTCTTCCGAATGTGTTGTATTAAATATCCACATCTTATCAATAAAGTATTAAAAAGTTGGCTCAAAAAGTAATATTTGGGACTTTAAATTAACGCAAATAATACTAGCTGCTTGATGGTCAGCCTAAATAAGCATCACTTCTTCGTATTTAAATGGGTAACAATCCATATGAAAAAAAAACAAATAAGAGTATCAACGGGTTTTTTTTACTACTTTAAAATGCTACAAAATATTTTCGTTACAGTTGCAAGCTTTGTGAGATGAGAAGCAACAAAGGCTGTTATCCCCACACTTTCATTAAAAACATTATATAACAAATTATTGTTTCAGTTTTTGATTATTATTTACTGCTTCTCAATGGTATGGAATATAGATGCTTTACTAAAATTATCTTCAATACATTTGGGGCATATGAAAAAAAATTATATCTCGGTGGTCACACCACATCAAGAGATAAGGCAGCACTTTCAAGAAAACATCGTTGGCAATTTCCTGCAGGTACACACTCAAAACTTCCTTGATAGATCTTAGCAAGTCCGAATTGTTTTTTTACAGATCATTTCTGCCAGCAAACACGTCCACAATTTGCGCCATTTCCTCTCCTTTACTTCGAATTTTCTCATATCAAGGGTGTACCAAAGACTCACTCAAGTAAAAAACTTCAAGGATGAAAACTGCCTTTTACAGCAGAGCATTACAAGAGTTTCGTGTATGTTATAGCGGCCTGTAATTCTTTATTCTTTCTCTCTTCGTTTTACCCGCCGCTGATGATCTTTGCTTCGAATTCCTGGAACGTTTATTTGGTTTCCTTTTCTCTCTCCATTCCGAATCCCAGTCACGGTTTCAGTCAAGCAAGAAGAGAAACCGAAGTGTGTCACCTTTTCGAACAAAGTAATTTGTTCGTGGTTAAATTCGAACAAAGGGAAAGAAGTGCTCCCAAATAGGAACAAAAAGGCTGAAGGGCAGAAAAAAAAATGGCAAATGTTTGCGATACGACGCAAGAAGCATTCAGAATATAAAATGGTTGGTGACATCAAATAGGCTCTTGGTCAACCTCAGAGTGTCGGCAAATTGATTTTGAAGCTTCGGGGAATTTAATTACTGTGTCTTGGGATTTGTATTCTCTAAGAAAGTGTGGAAACAATCAACGGAATTGAAACAGAATTGTCTAATTCAATTTGCTACATATCAAAAAGTGCATTTTTAAATCAAATTAAAAGATTATTTTCCAAGGAGAAATAATGAGTAAATCCTTGTCTTATTTGACTAATAAATCTCTGCCAATTAAGAAAACTATAAATAAAAAATTACATAAAAATAAATCCCAGTGTAACAAAAATATAATACTATTTAAGTTTTAATGAATATTTCATTGAAATATTAGTCAATTCTGTCAAGTAAATTGTGAAAGTACAAGTAAGGAATTTGAAACGTATCAACATTAACATCAACAACTAAAAAGAAGGGAAATAAAGAGAATTAGGTATATAAACCCGAAGATCAGGGATGTATTATATTGTCATTCCAATCCATTCAAATAAATCAGTTGATTGACTAAAATTATTTTTTTTTTTTTGTTTAAATAGAATTTTTGGTACATACTTGCTATGCCATTGACCAATTTCGCTAAATCAAAAGCTGCCAAATGCCGCAATATACAGGCGATAGTAGAAATCGTTCCCTCACATGTTCAAACACAATAATAATAACGATGACAGTATTTGGTGACATTTTTTGAATTGGCAGTAGGATCGACGGTATAGTACGTGAGCACTGATTTTTGTTCGCACTGGATATTCTCTTTCATTCGTTGAAGTAATTTTTCATGAATATTTTTAATGTCATTTTTGTATATCAAGAATTTTCTTAAAATTACTTTTTTAGCAAAATGTTGGAAAAGATTCATTTAAATTTAATTACATATATATAAGCGTGTTACATCTATTCTCTTTTCTCTGAAATTCTTTTGCTTTATTTTAAATGCTCTTATACACAATTTCGAAAAATATTACTAAGATATATTTTTAATCGATTGTTTTAAATATACAGGGTGTCCCAAAACGGCCGCATAAACTCTGCACAGCTAAATTCCTCGTTGGGAGTACATAAAAAACTTCCCAAAGAAGCGTTGCTGTACGATCCATAGTTTACGAGAAAAATATACGAAAAACAAAGTATGACGTCACTTCCGGTGCAAGAGAAAAAGCACTTTATTGAACATATCAACAGCAGTATATGCACAATTTAAGGCAGATGTTCAAAATGTCCACCGTGCATGCCGAGGCAGGCTTGAGCATGCCGTGGAATGGCTGTCATCACACGTCGCAGCATCGTGGGGTCCACCGAAGTACAAGCAGCATGCAGACGAGCAACTAAGTTCATTTGTGTTGTCACTACGTCTCGATACACCAGTTCCTTGAGATGGCATGTCGAAGTAGTCACAAGGTATGTCGCAGTAGTCACAAGGCATGTCGCAAGTACATGTCGCAGTAGTCACAAGGCA
This sequence comes from Trichonephila clavata, assembly GCA_019973975.1. NCBI lineage: Eukaryota > Metazoa > Arthropoda > Arachnida > Araneae > Nephilidae > Trichonephila > Trichonephila clavata. Next base: position 46,094 of record BMAO01030603.1, on the reverse strand, counting down.
TGTCGCAAGTACATGTCGCAGTAGTCACGAACGGAATACATGGTCACCATACGAAAACTACCGGTAGCTGCAAGATGCAGCCTTTTAAATACCAGCTCAACGGCGGCTTAACGTCATTCCACGGGACGCGCATGCATGACGCGACATGCGCGACGAACGTTTTAAACATTATCATCTGGAAAGATATCCAAATACTATTGTTGATATGTCCAATAAATTTTTTCTTGCACCGGAAGTGACGTCATACTTTGTTTTTCGTATTTTTCTCGTAAACTATGGATTGCACATGAATGCTTCTGTGGGCAGTTTTTATTTACTCCCAACGAGGAATCTAGCTGTGCAGAGTTTATGCGGTCGTTTTGGGACACCCTATATAAGTATGCAATATGCAGTTCAAAATATTAGACTAAAAGTTTAAAATGTACATTTAGTTTAAAAGCTTCCAATACTTTAACTGTCAAAAAGATTTAGTTTTGATAAATCATGACACATAAAATTCTTTCATTGAGCATTTTGGGTACATTTTGAAATGAAAAATTTTTTTTAATTATTTTGCGAATATTTAGTTTTAGGTTATTAAAATTCTTAGAGAAATATTTTCATTTACTAACAACTAAATCGTAACAATTGCTTTATTAAATTAGTGATTGTAAACTGCATTTATATAAAACTTCAGAAGAAATGCCTGATAACGCAGAACATATTGCTTTTATCATATATTAACTCACTGAGAATAAATAAATATGCTTCCGACATACAAAATGTTCCAAATACGATATCGAATGGAACCTTGAACATCCCCATACATTTTCTTTTTGTAAGCATTGCCATTTCAATTAAAAAAAAAAAGAGTTGCCACATTCAGATTTTAATCTTTGCACATCGGAAATACTTCGAGAAATCATTCCTTTTAACACAATCTCAATAAAAAGCAACTTAACATGCCTCGTGGAATAATTGACAACGGAAATCGAAAACCGTGTAAGCTTATTATTCAAACGCCAGATGGTTCAAAACGCTGAAATAGAACCTGCTGCCATCCTTTTTAGTGGAATATTCATAATCGCCAAGTAAGCCTTCTTTTGTCGTCTGCGGTGACGTCACATAATGCGTCATTTACATAAACATGGCGACAGATGTCAGGGTGTTGTTGTGGTCCCTTTTGGCGCTTGTAATTAATGCGCCAGTATAGCGATTTTATTTAATTACGTTTAGGACGCTGAGTTGTGTTGTTATCCACCTTCTTGTAATGACCCTAGTACGTTGCAATAATTCCTTACTTTTGGGAATGTTGTGCATTGTCTCAGAAAGGGATTGTTATCTAGAAGAAAAGATTAAATTTTGTATATTTTTCTTTTTCTTCTGTAATTTTCATAGAGGCGGAAGTTTTTGTTTTATGTTAATTCAAGAATGATCATGAAATTGTTGAGTTTTTAAAAAAATGTTTAACATCAAGGCTAAGATAAGATTGTTATTAATTCTTTAATCATAATGCTTTTCGAAATTTACATACCATACTGCTCATTTTTTCCTTTTAATATTTACAAGTAAGTTTGGTAAAACAAAAATTTTAGTATATTAATTTTTCTGACATATTAATTAATTTAACTTCTCATAATATTCATTTTTGAATTAATTTCGTTGAAAATTAAAGAATGGGTTGTTCAAAAAAACTTGCTACGTGAGTTGCTTCATATGCAATCACATTGCGTACTGATATTCTTAAATATAATTACGTAACTTTCGTTATGTTAAAATAAAAAATTTGATTTGAACTAATTAATTAAATTATTTTTTATGCTGGTAAAATAAACTTTGCTTGAATATTATTAAAAAAAACACTGCATTAAAAACTTTTAATAAGAATATTTGGTGCTTGCGTACTATCGCAACCGATTGGCGACATTATATAAAACTAAGCACATGGTTGCCGATTCAGCACGGACGACGCATAGGAAATCGGAGTTGCCAACTTGGTGAGTTATAAAAGGAGTTGGATATTGCTGCGATAATACGTTTGTACCGAATATTCATATGTTTACTAAACATTTCGGCAACATATTTTTATCTGACTCAAAAATTTACAAAATATAGTCAATACGTCCTGAAATTTTGAAAGACGCTCAGAGAAAGAATTCAGCACATCTGAACTGACATTTTATTTTCCACATTCCTGTCACTATGTGGATAAATTTAATGTGAATGTGCTCCATAGAGTAATATGGATTTGATTATGCAACTTAACTTAAGCACTCTCGATAGCAATGCCTGTAGCTATGAGCATTATGTTGCCATTTCCATATCTTAGAATTACTTTTTAGTTTCAATCTTGAAAAGACATATTGAAGGATATGAAATGGGGTCTCTTATGCTTACGCGAAAAATATGTTCCCGGAAAAATACTCGTAAATAGAATCATGTAAAAAAAAAGAGGAGACAAAAAAAAATAAAACAAAACCAAAATAGTGTAAAAAAGACAATGTAGTCTTTTTTATGCTATTTTGAAATGACATTGCTCACGAATTTTTTGTGTTAGCTCGATTTTTTTTTAAAAAATTGGGGGAAGGGTTCGTGCTTTTTGGATAATGATGATTTGGTCGAATTTTTATGACATATTATGATAATAAAGAAGTCAGTAATGGTGATGTCACAATTGAAGTTCAGTTACTGACAGCTACAGATATCCCGGTGGCTTGAAATTTGCTACAAGTACGGAAGGCTCAAGAGTAGATTAGGGAGGGGCCTTGGCGATGTAAATTTCTTTTGGCGTCCGAAATCTTTTTTCAAGATACTTCATTTAGCAATAGGTGTTTTTGACGACCAGATTCGATAGTTACCCTATCTATGACATCTATATAAAAATCGCCAAATCCAAAGGGCCCTCCCCCTAACCTACACTTTAACCGTATTGAACAACATTTTCTTATTCATGATCATGATATTCATTGAGCGCGCATTAAAATAGGATATCAAGAACTATATCAGCAACTTGAAAAAACCAAGGAAAAAAAACGTCGCTAATAATAGATTTTGTTACAAACAAACAAACAAATAAAAACTGAGGCTGTTCATAACGAACGAAATTCATTTGAATCCAAATTGTCGGTTGTGTTAGACATATCTAACACATCTACTTATGATAGCATCTTTGGTTCAATTCGTACTATACGTGCACATTGTTATCAAATAGCGATGAATAGTTAATAGTAGTTTTATTCTTAAATTCAGTTTGAATTTTTATACGTTTCACTGTACACTTACTTTTTTTAAAATAAAGATCAATTGTTTTTGTTTTATAAATCTGTAACATGGATTTCATTATTACTTTTTTTCCACGGTTTCTTGGAAAAATATTTAGAGATTTTCATGTTACACGATTTTTTAAAGTTGTGGAACATATCTCAGAATTTACCATATGCGATTTTTTTCTAAGGAACGTATCTAACGTGTAAAAAAGAGTTATGTGTTTTAACTCTAAAAAAATGAAGAATAGTTCCAAACTTGTGAAACATAAGCAAAGTAATATAAGAAAAATGATGACATTAAAATCATTCAGCTTATAAGAATTTTTTTTAACATTTTGGTAGGAAACGCATAGTGCTGAATTTTTATCACTTGAAAAACACATAATTATTTTCTCCTATTTTCAAACACTGTACTATTCATTTACTTTAAATGTGAGGCAATAAATGGGAAAGCTTTCAATTCGTGAATTTTTGGTATCACTAGAACGATCAAAAATAGTATTATCATAAATTTATTTCACCTCATCGTGTGGAAAATACAATTTACATTTCATGACTTGAAAAAAATTCCATTAGTTATTTAAAAAATGTTCTTAATCTTTGTCTTTGTTATTAATCACTACGCTGGATTTTTACGGAAGGTGCGAGATCCGATGTCGTAATCGTCACTTGAACGTCGTTCAAAATTACACAATCTTTCGTTTCAGATTGCTGCGCGAATGAAAATAAAATAAAATAAAACAATGGTATTTAAAATAAATCAGGACTCTTAGAATTTATGTAATAGTATCATAATTGAGAAAAAAATATAACATTTTAGAATTTTCTTTTGAGCTGTTTATTTTTTAACTGGTTTACATAAAATGGAAAAAATCACGTAAAAGAAATTTAGATACATTTTATTTTCATGCTGTGTTACAATGCATAGAGATTGTTCTTTTTAAGTTTCTGAAAATCAGAAACTATAGAATCTAGCCTCCATCTGTCGGAATTGAAATTTTATAATTTCGTGAATTGTTGCATAGAGATAAAAAGTGTACTAGTATTAAATTTTTTTCCCTTGTGATTTGGGAGTTGAAAAGCAAACATATGTATGAATGCATTTTAATGATATTAACAACATTTCGACTCATTAAGTGTTTATTTTTACTATCTTTCATAGAAAGAGGATTTTAAAAAATTACAAGCATGTTTATATTTTGTATTTAAATTTCATTTAGAGTCACAGCTGTGAAAATTTGACTGATAGTGTACATTAAGAAATAGAATATATACATTTTCCTCTTTTTAAGCAATTTTGGACTCAAAAAGAGAAACATTTAATGCATCTAACACTTCGAGATTGTTAAATTCTAAAATAACCAATAACATCTAAAAGATATTTGTGCAAGACAAATTAAATCCTTTTATGGAGTATTTACTTTATTTTAAAACATTTTAATCCAGGATAATTTGAGACAAACTGAATATTAGAAAAGCATGCTTTTACCAACAATTTTTCGTTATCTGAACCGTAATAAGAAAGTTTTTATCAAATGCAGTAAGTTTTTATCTTAAATAAACACAAATTATAATTTTCTTTCATGCACTATTTGAAACAGGATACTTGAAGGGAGAAAAGTTTTCTTTATTAAAAGATTATTTTTGATTGAAAAAATATTAGTTAAAATTGGGCCATTTCATAAAAATATTATCCCTTGCAATCTCAATTGTACATTATTTTATTTCTTTATATTGGAATTTTTAATCCTTATCTTTAATCAAGAGGGACAGCAAAAATAAGAAACAAAAGAAAATTTCAATAATTTCTTCACAAGATAAAAATTAAATAAATAAAAGTATATTTTCTGTTCCAATTAAATGTTAAAATTCATATGGAAATATTGAAGAAGTTTATAATTTCTTTTAATTTATATTTCATATTATGTTTCCAAAATATTTATTTTTAATGAAATTTTATTTTATTTTATTATAAATAACAAAGAATTAATATATTCTACAATTTACTTACTAATAAAACTTCTGATTTACTTTTCTCTTTTGGAATTTCCTATCCAAAACACAATTGAGAAACTATAAGGAATTTTTCTTCCAAATGTTTGGAAGAACTGTTTTTTGATTTTAAAAGGAAAAAAAAATTAAAAGTAGTTTTCATAAATATTAGAGTAAAAGGTTTAACAGAGTTTAACACGCAAATTTCCTTTTCTTAATTTTGTACCATAGTTAAATTTTAAAATATGCATCTTAATTAAAATTTTAATCTTTAATACTTAAAAGAATTGCTTAACAAATAAATAAATAAGCAAATTTAACATTTTCCCTGGTATTTTTAGATATTAGGTAAGTTAGATCCTAATTTTAATTTTTCTAATGAAAATAGCTGATTTTTTTTTGGAATAAGATATATATTTAAATAGTAATTTTTTTCGTTTATCAGAAACTGGATTTTAAGCATGGAAAGCAATACGAATTATTTCACATACAACTTCTTATTTTATTTCTATGGAAGGCATAAATGTCTGGTTATAATTCTAAAATTAAAAATTGGAAAAATGGGTTTCTTATTATTTAATAACGTCCTCACAAAAATAAAAAATGTTACACAAGAATAATTCTAAAATTAAACATTAACTAATTTGTTTCTTTCCAGCGTTTAAGAAAATAGTATTGTTTTACCCCAGTATTTCTTATCGATATTTAGGCATATATTGAAGAAACTCAATTTTCCTTAAAAATTAATTTAAACCCTCGAAAAATTATCAATAAAAATGTTAAATAACAATTATATATGGATTTTGCATTAAAGTTTTACATTTTTAAGCTACTTAAGCAATTCCCTAGAAGCCTATTACTGAAACGTCCAGTAAAAGTATATTGTTTATAATTCTCTATAAAGCAACGCCAATTTACAAAATTAAATTATTTTATTCACTTTTAATTAAAACTATAAGATTTCTTACGTTAAGATGAACTTAATTTTAAAAATTCTAATATTTCTGAAGATTATTTGAACGGTTTTTTTTTAAGAAAATAAGGATGAATCATTCCAATTATTTTTGCTTTCTTACAATGATTATTTTAAAATAAAATTATTGAAATTCTCAATTTTTGATGTAATAAATTATTTTACTTTTAAAATTATTTAATTAATAAATTCTTCAGCGAGAAATTGTAAAATTATATCTTAAGAATATTTGATCGTGTTGTAGAATATTTATATACCATTCACCAATTCAAAGTAAAAAGGATCTCGTTAGTAATGTTATAAACTAAATCTACACTAATCAAATAAATTATGTATTCAAAAATAAACTAAAGCAATTATAAGAATTCGAAGCAAGTATCATCATTAAAGTGAAATTATTACATTAGTTCTCGTATGAAATATGATCACAATTGTTTGGAAATTTAAACACTTCATTACAGATGCATAAATGAAACACTAACTGCAATTAACAAAGATTATTTAATTCTATTTCATTTTCACAGAAGTAAAGTATTAAATTTAAAGTCAATTGCTGAAATACAGTAAATGTATGAATAACTTTTATATTTCCCAAATAACAAACGAGTATATTGTATCAAATAACAATAATTCTTGAAACATAAATTTAGTCATTGTTTTTGAAATACCCAAATTTCATTACTTGTAGATGGAGACAACAGTCCGGATTTCATATTTTATTTACTTAACATGAATATTAAATGATTTCCTTTAATTAAATAAATTATGGTTCTAATGTATTTTAAATTGTTTGGTCGGAAATGAGAAAATGTCCTTTCATTTAAAATTGATGCTAGTATACAAATTACCATAATTGGTTACTATTAATTGACTTTCCACATCAGAAAATTAATTTTAGACAGGTTTCTTTAAATATAAAATGATTTTTCGATATGTAAATTAAAGTTATAAACCTTAAATATAACACAAATAAATCTCATTCAGGTTAAAAGATTTTATTTTTCTAAGCTAATCTACATTTAAAAAAAAAGGCGCTTCAAGTATAAATTCTGTAATACATTATTCGGAAATAACATCAATTTTATTACAGTTTTTCCGTTTTTATAAAACATTTGCTGTCAAAATCTTTTTTTATCGTCGAACCTCCATATAATGAACAGGGTCGTAGCTACCGCCGGATCAGCCGGATCTATGACACGGGGCCCCAATACGTATAACTACTGTTCCACTAACAGTGCGCTCATATCTAAAAAAGGGCCCCAAAGGGTTTTAGTATAGGGCCACTTAGAACCAGCTACGCCAGTGATAACGAACCTCTATATATGCGAACGTTTTCCTGGAACCAAGAATGTTTTTCTGTTTTCTTTGTAAAATAACCTCAAACAGTGAAGTGTATTTTTTATTAAACAAACATTTCCTCTTGTGATTCGATTTTTTTTCTCCCAGTTTTTAAGATATTTCCGGATATTTTTCAAATTATTCTCTCAATTAGTAAATTTTATGGCGATTAATGACCTTGAACTGGTTTTACCAGGTGCCTAACTCACCTAGAGCAATAGAATTGCCATAAATTTTCAAACAAAAAGCTAAAATAAAATTAGCAGTTTTTATCAATAATTAAATTTAAGGACGCATGTGTGGAATTGTGTGCGCTTAAAATTAATGGTTATAAAAAAAGTATATTCAAAATTACTTATAGGATTAGAAAAAGAAAATGTCGTAAAAAAATTCATTAATTGTAATATAAAATTATTTTTTAAACTTGAAAGTACAGTGTACTTCTGACAATGCTTTTTTTCTTGTTTTCCTTGCAGATTTCTTTTTGACGGTAAGATATATAAAATAAATATACATTAATTTTCAAAAAATGTGGGAATAATAACTTTTTTAAATAATATATAGTGTTTATGAATTTAAATTTTGTTTTGTGTAGTTTTTAAATGTTTGTTTTTAAGGAGAAATCTCTATTTAACGAATTTTTCACATAACGAACTTTTTTTTGGAATTTGCGACTTAAGGCGTTATGGTACCATCTTCACAATTTTTTTTATTTGTAATATTTGATATTTGGTTTTAATAGTATTTTACAAAGGCTAATACTTAATAATAATTCCATACAAACAATTTTTAATTTGTTGCAAAATGTTTGTAAAATTTATATTTTTTGAGCTTTTTAAAACATTTTTTTAAATTCCTAAGGCTTTTTTTAAATATATTTCTTCTCTTTCAAAATTTTTTCCAAGTACCTTATAATAAACTCCATTAAACTGTGCATAGGACTTTTTCTGCTGCTGCTCTTTAATTTTTTATTAATTTTTTTATAGTTAAACTTCCAAAATATCTAAAAAAACACTAATTTTGGTTTTGAAATTTTTTAGAAAAAGTACTAAACATGTTAGAGCTAATTCCATGCACAGTTTTACAAAACATACATTTCAAAACATGTATAAAAATTTCAAACCCATTCTTCAACTATCAAAAAAGCCTTATGTTTTTGAATAATAGTATATGTACAAAAAATCAAGATGGAGAAAAATGAGTTTGAAGTTTTCATCCCATAATTAGCATGATATAATATTCATCGAATAGCCTGAAACTTTTATGAAATCTTAATTAGCTCATTTAAAACTACTTACCATAAGAAATTGCAAAAATGTTGAACATTTAAACAATATACTTCCATAATGAATATATAGAAGAAAACGAATGAAAGATCAATATTTCATAAAGCATTATCTTAATAAGTATTAAAAAAAAATAAATACACACACTTCAGAGCTAATTCCATGCTCAATTTGACAACTCAAATAATGCAAAACATGTACAAAAGATGTTTGTGCTTTTATTTTTTATTTCCATGATTTTAAAAGCCTTCGCATGTTAAATATTGTACACGAATGAAAGCAAAATCAAATAACAGTTTATAGGTAAAATATATCAAAATCTAAGAACTGCATCTGTGCATTTGTTTAAATAAATATCTTAAAATATTTTTATAATAATAGTGTTGAAAATTTCACACATATGGGATATATATATATATCACCAAAAACAAATATATAAAAATGGGATAGTTTTTCTATTTTTGCGAATTAGATTTTTAATTATCTGAGTTATCAAAATGAGATTTAGTATTTGTGCTTTGGGAGAATCCGTTTGAAGAGTTTTAATTTCATTCATAATATCATAAAAAACCACGCACAACTTTTAAATCTTGACCAAATCCATTTTCTCTCCCCCCCCCAATAAACAATACACAATCTAGAATTTTTGCATGAATTTCACAATTCTTTCTTGAAATGATTTGTTACTGCATATATAATTCTACATATGTCAGTTTCATTTAAGCGCGGTAGAAAAGTAATTAATTCATTTTTTGGCAGGCTATTTTCTCGCAGATGATCTGAAATGTGGGCGTGGTAGTTACTGTCCATCATCAAATATTTCTCCATAACTTGATAAAAAAATGCAGGTAATGCTTTGAAATTTTGCAGGCATGTATATAAAGATTCAAGGTATCAAATAAGCTAATAAAAAATTTCGATTGTCTGATGATTTTTAGGCTACAATATCGCCTTAATTAAATATATGTCCAATTGTATATATATATATATATATAATTTTAATTTCTAAGACTCTTGTTTTTTTCTATTTATTGCTATGTTTTTTGGATTTTTGGTAATTTTGTATTTAATTATTGATTATGTATGCATAATCAAATCTCATTTTCTTGACAGTTGTAAAGTAATATATTTAAACTTAATACAAATTTAATTAACTTGTGTTTTCCTCTTATGTAATTAAATAGTTCCCAAATACATAATCTATACACAACATGTATAACAGTTCTATAAACAATCATGAAGTAATGATTAACAGATGTTGAAATTCATCAAATTCAAAAATATCCTAAGCCTTAAATTTAGCTCTTTGAGAATGGTTTTTATTTTGTTTTAACAGCTGTACAGCTGTTTGTGAATGTGAAAGCTATAGAATAAGCTATTTCCCCATAAACAGAACTTTGAATTAATTCGAATTCATGTAAAAGTTTTATATTCAGATTTTGTGTATTTTATATTTATGTACAGCATATTAGAACAAAACATGAAAAAAAACTATATTCTAAATTCATCTATTATCTTTGGCTTAAGATTATTTTAACCAAATTTCTATTTCAAATTATATATATCAAAAATGAGGACTACAACTATATTGCAAACTTCATAAAATATTAAAATATTTAACCTACAACACATTCAGTGGATATTAAATATTTATTTTTATTATATATATGTCATAATAGTTGCAATATAGGCTTCCAAAGAGAATTAATGAATAATTTTTTAATGTCCAAATCTCCAATATGCTTATATAAAAGTAAGAGTTGTAATCTTTTCCTCTCTGTATACTCTATCACCAGATTTGTACCTTGATAAGAAAAATTACTTGTAAAGATATTTATTTTGAATAGAAAGAAATATATATAGTAATTTTACACATTTCTTTAAAGCTTTCTAAATTTAAATAGCAAATCAGAAAAGATTTGAAAATCAAAATCGATATTGTTGTAGATTTGTTGAATGGCAGTCATTAAAGTCCACTTCTTTAATATTGTCCAACTTTTGCTTCTAAATACATCTTAAAGGCGATTTCAGAATATATTTGTTAACTATTTATTGAAATGTACCATTTTTTATCCTTAATTCTTATTAATAATTAATCTTAAAAGTCCTTTGAACTTCTGCTCCGGAAACCATCCCAATTCATTTTGTCACCGATCCCTACATAAAGATTCATAGAAAGGGTTCAGAAAATGCCTCAAAAGTCTTAATTAGCCTACCCCTTTTGAGAGAGGCTGACACTCCTTTCACTGGGCCTGTCCCCTATTTAATTCTATGCAAATGAAGACAGGAACGGGCCTTCCTCTGGGTCGTTAGCAGCGGACATCTGTTCCAGAAATGCGGACGGATGGACGATGGAGGGGCGGACCGGTATGATGGCCAGGTCCCTTCCAAGCAACGCCAGGAGGAAATCATTATGCACTAGTTCAGTTGGTGGCCCTAACAATTCTTTCCTTTTTGTCTTTTTCTTTTGGGTTGTAATGATTGCCAAGATTGAGGAAGAATTATGTAAGAAGGGAAAGGGTAGGGGTGTCATTCTTGGCAAGTAGGTCTCTTGTGGATGTTCGTTTTGAGATCGTTGCCTGGTGTGGGTCAGAAGTCTTATCAGTCAGAAGGGGGATGAGTAATTGTATATATATATATAGGGGGAGTAGATTTGATAAAGAGTTTTATATATAGCATAGACATGTATAAATATGCTTAGCATTAATGCAATGTGGTTGCAGTTTATGTATTATCTAGTATTTTAAAATAGAGGCTTGTGTTTATTATATAAAAATAGTTATGTGAACTAATATCCTGTTTAGTAAAGAAATAAATACTCACATAATAATCTTTTTGAAATAATCTTGATATTCTAATAAATATTCCTTTTTCATTGTAGATTTTTTTTTGTTTTACGCGGTGTTAATTATTTTATAAAATATAATAAATAAGTGCATAAAAGTAATTTTGAGCAGATTTCTTATAAATAGATTATTCTTCTAGTCTTTAGAAAGGTCAAACAAAGTTTGATTTTTTAAGAAAATATTCACAAGTTTCTTCACATTTTTCAATTTATGCTGTTTTACAATGCAGTTATATTAATTAAGAATTTGGCTTTTACCCCAAACATTATTAGAAATATGTTAATTCTAAAATTGCAGATAGTGAGCATATTGCTAAGATGAAAACTTTGCTACAATACATAGAACTGTAGTAAATGCATTAACAAGTTAATTATGCATTACATTTACCATTGTAGTCCTATTTGTTTTTTTAATTTCGAAGTTATAACGATTTTAGCAGCCATTTTTCAATATTTTTAATCGTAAAATTACATGAACTATATGATGGCATTTTTTTCTTTGTATATTAACACGAAAGAAAAAAAAACAATTTTCAACATCTGAAATAAGATGAAAAATCTGCTCGAGTATTATTTAAATTTATTAAAGTCAATAAAAAATACTTGCTTATGCATTGCAGGCAGGGATGTTAAAATAATATTTTGGAAAAAAAATAATTAATGTAAAAAAGTAACTAAAAGGATCTGGTCCATTGTAATTTTAATTTTCTTCTGAATTAATTTATATAAACTTTAATATAAAATAAATTGCTTTATTTTAAAGGAAAAAAATATGAAATATTTGCGCATTATCTTATATAAACAAGTGATAGAAAAAAATTTTTAAACAAATTCCTACTTAGGTCAACACAGAAAAAGTTTTTTTTTTAAGGAAATTAAATTTAATGATGAAATAATTTTTGAAAAAACTGTATCAACATCGTGTCCCGCTGCAATTTAAAAAAATATATTTAAACAGGAGGGGCGCCATCTGTTGCAGCAAGTTGTAACTTCGTTATAAATAACGGAGAATAAATTTAAAATTAAAAAATATAATTAAATTAATTAATTAATACTTGAAAAACTGTATTAACATCAAATATCAGCCACTACAAGTTTTAAAAAATGTATTTTAATTTCAGTCGAGGAACAAAAAGTATTTTATTAACGACTGAAAATTTGAACAAGATATATATATATATATATATATATATAGGAAGAGTATGAACTATAATAGTAGGAAATGAATAAATAATAATTCCTGCTCACACAATTTTAACCAAGAATACACTACACATACACACACACATCCAAAACTCTACAACAAATTTTAAAAATCCGTATCAAAGGAAAACTCATCGGAATCCTAAATAAACAATAAAAATTATAATTCTTTAAGTGCATAGAAACATAACCTTTCCAGGATTAAAACCTGCCTTGCCTTTGATTTAATACCTCAACCAAAAAAGTAAGATACCCTGCAAAATATCTCCCTTATCTACAAATTCAGGCGCATAAATGACAAAAGTTTGAATATATCTCCACTGTTTACACATGTTTTCTTGTCTGACAGCTTGAAATGTGGTTGAAATGGAAAAAGGAATAGGACGAAGAAAAGAGGGGGATGGAATGCATGATTCCCTTCCCCTTTCACAAAAAAAAGTTCCCATCATCCAAAAGATACGGAAATTCGACCGAACTTTCTTAACGTAATGGAAGTTTTGCTCGATATTTTTTTACGTACACACGACCATTGTTGTTGGTCCGACTTCTGTCAAAGAATGGCCGGAGGGATTTCTTAATCCTAGATGAAAGGTTGCAGTTCCAGTTACGTAATGGAATGAGATTTTTCGATGGATGTCGAGTTCTGATTTCTTTTTTTTATTGCCATTTCTGGGGGTTTTTTCGGAGGGGAGGGATTTATTTGTTATGATGACCTTAGAGAGTTATTCGGTGCCTCAACTGGTAACAAAAGATTAATACTTAGTGTTGCTCCTCATCAGATTGAAATCCATTTCCTTCATAAGGTATCTCGTTTCTAACGAAGTAGACATCTTAATTTTTTTTGCTTTTAGGAGCTGGAAAAGTATCAACGGAAGATGATTTTCAGAAATGTCATAATCGAGGTGGATAAAAGAGATACCAAAGTTATTTGGAATAAAATGCCGAAATGGAATGTTCATATTTATTTCCTTCCTCTTGGATAAAAAGTTTAGATCTTGGTAAGAAAGTTGTGGAATCTTGTTGTTAATAATAAAGATAAATCCATACCTAATCCTAGTTCATATTCGTAAAAAAATAATAAACTATATATTTTATAGTCTTGGAAGAGTAAGGGGATATTTTCAGTTGATATTTCCATAAAATTCAACAAAACGCTGGATTTTTAAAATAAAGTTTTATCTATATTTTTTTACATGTATCATTATATATTTTAGGCATATTTATTTATAGCATCAAAAACTTAACAGTAATTCTTTATTTTATATCTATTTTTAAATCTCAGAATTCATTACAGTGCGTCAGATATATGTAATTAATAACTTCTAATTTTTTTCTGTAAATATTATATTATTCAATACATTATATTATAATTTTAAGGACATGTGATTGAAGCCATTTTATTTCTATATGTAGCGACATTTTTATACAATCATATACATATATATATGAAAAGCTTTCACTTGACTTAAGACGTTTTATTGGTAGGATCTATTAATTTGTTGCAATAGTTGAAGGATTGAGGAAAGTTCTGGTTATTTTAGTTGGACATTTATTTAGCTAAAAGACGCATAACACAAACAGCGACAAAACACAGCACAAAGACACGCAGACATCATGACGATACACTAAGTACTATTTTTTCGCTCTGGAGATCTCAGTTTTTATAGTTTCTTTAACCAAAACTTTTAGAATCATATGAATTCCCGTTAAGACTTTTGTGATTTATCGGAATACTGCACTCACACATCATCTTGTTTTAAAAAACGTGAACGGTGTAGTTTTTAAAGAGATAAAGCTGTGGTTAACAATGTATTTCCCGTCGGGCGGGTAAACTAAAAATTAATTACCACGCAAAATCTTGGAGGGTTCAAAACCATTCTGAATTTTGAAATAAGAGAAAATTTAAGTGGAGAATTATTACATGCATATACAATTATTAAATTTGATATTTGCTATAATTTTCTCTTCGAAACCTAGCTTCATTAATTGAAGCGAATCTCACTCATATAAAAAAAGCTCGTAAATTGAAGCATCTTCTGTCGATAACTATACTACATATTATGGATATAAATATGATATATATATATATATATCATTTGGATAATGTTTATTGTAAGTTGTTAATATTAGCTCACTTATCGTTCATGGCTGTATCGTGTAATCATCCATGGCATAAGAGTTTTTAAATTAGGCCTTCTTTCTTGACGAATGTCTGAATTTATTTACTTACAATATAATCAAGCGTATAATGCGCAGCTGTTGTTTTAAATTGCAATTATTGATTTTTAAGTATATACACCGCGTAGATCTGCACTCTTTCCTTAAGAAGAAACCTGAAATATATGCATATGCAATGCTCTTATCTTTGGAGATCTAGTTACAGTGTGTGAGTGGATAATAAAAGCGATGAGACTAAACAATCCTGAGGTAATTAAAAAGTCATTTAAAAAATGTAGTATATCTAACAATCTAGAAGGAATGGAAGATGATCATTTATTTATAGATCACAGTTACAGAGATGAAAATGAAACAAAAATCGGTGATGGGCCTGTAGATATAACAGCAGACGAATAGGAAAAACTTTTCATGTTATTTAGGAATTCGAGTTCGTAATATGTCATTTTTTTAAATAAAAAATCTGTGTTTAGATGTATGCAGGAATCCAATTTTTTATGCTAATATTTTTATTTTTTAAGCTATCCTTTTTATATCGGATGTATAATCACAATCTATTGGCGACATTATATGAAATGAAGCACACGGCTGACGATTCAGCGCGTACGACACAGGAAATCTGAGTTGTCAACTTAGCGAGTTGTTAATAGAGTTGGCGATTGTTACGATAATACGTAAGTGCCTCATAAATCTATAGCTATGTATAACTGTACGTGTGTAAAGTCAACAAATTAGAGTTATAAACTGAAAAAAATGCATTATTATTTCAAATTAATAGTGGAAAATTTGAAAAAAATTAATAATTATATTATGAACTTAAATTATCTGCTTACAAAATTTAAAGATCAGTCACCAAAAAAAGGATATTATTGCACAATTATACATCACAGGCTCTTCTAGCTTTAAATTTAAATTCGTGCATATTTAAATAACCATTTGCAATAACTTTACGCTATTTGCGGTTTTATTCATTCTCCGTTCATTATATTCATAGACCGAAACCCAAACATTTATAAGAACAAAATTAAGATACTTCCAGTGCACTTTTAGACTGTGTAACACCGAAACAACTCCTCCGTTCTACATTCCTCTTAAATTAACTCCCACGTACAAGGCGAAAGCGCCCCCAAAATAAAACAAAACAAAACAAAAAATGGATTCGCTCCAGACTCCTACAAATTGTCTGAAAGCAAGAGCAGGGGGAAAGAATTTACATATCAGACACCACATAGCTTGATCGATGA
This sequence comes from Trichonephila clavata, assembly GCA_019973975.1. Classification (NCBI taxonomy): domain Eukaryota; kingdom Metazoa; phylum Arthropoda; class Arachnida; order Araneae; family Nephilidae; genus Trichonephila; species Trichonephila clavata. The sequence goes on along the minus strand of BMAO01030603.1, from coordinate 29,793 downwards.
TTAAAGCAGTTTTCGAATTGGTGAAAATTTTCGCCACATACCAAAGGCGAGTGAGTGCAATGCGAATTTAAATTAAAACTTGTTATTCCTCTCGTCTGTAATTACTGTTTATAGACTGGCAGTGAGGGTTTATTGATAAGCTCGCCTTCTGCAACTTCCATCGCTGCAAGGAATGTATGTGGGAAATGTGCTGGATGTATTTGACGGAAAAGGCGGTTGAGCGTATGTTAGTTAGATTAGCTGTTATTTGACGGGTGCAAGAGAAATTTGTGAGGCTTTTCAACAGATAGCGCACCCAGCGTAGGGGGCTGCAACCGATTTGCTACACTCTGCTAGATGGGGTAGTGCTTATTTTCAAGGCTGAGATGTAGATGTTCATGAGAGTATGGCTTTAAATGATGATGACTGAAGGGGGTTTAATGATCTGTAGTTGGTGGTACATATGATACATCGTTACAGTAATTTGTACTTTAGTTTTTTAATCAAAAACAATGATATTAGTTTTGAAAAAAATGTTTGACTATGTGTTGTCGAGTTAGATTTTTAATATTGATGGAATTGCTGTTAAATTTTTATTTGTTTCATGTATTCAATAAGTGAAAATTTTGCAGCTTTGCAATTGCATAAATTATTTGTATTTTTACGCAAGTGCAAACAACAATAAAAAAAAGAACCCAGAACATATTCTGACTCAACTTGGTCAAATACAAAACCTATATTAAAAAAAAAAACATGAGTCATTTTTTCTTCTTCTTAAATAGACCTATATAATGTGCTTGAAATATTCGCTTAAAAGTATTTCGTCGTTGTCAAATCAATATCTGCTATGTGCACTTTTTGAAAATTTCAACATTTTGACTATTGTGATTCTAACCATTATACGGTGAACTGCGGAGGCTAAAAAATATGCTATGTGCACGTTTATACGAAAATTTGTTAATAAACTAGTCATATCAGTCAATTATGGCGAAACCTCCAAAAATTGCCTATAGCAGGTATTGGTTTGACAACGACAATTTAACAGTTTGTTCTATGTTACAATTTAAAGTTAACTCAACAACCAGATCTAAAAATCTATCACAAATTGCTCTAAATGTGTTACTAAATGTTTCCTATGTTTTAATGCCTGACTCACACACACACACACAAAATACTCATTAAATCTGTACAATAAGAATATAGATTTTAAAAGATTGATTACGAGAGGTTAATATAAATCTTCAGACTTTTCTTAGCTATACATTGATAAGGGAAATAATTTCAATTGCATTAAATAGATGTTGGTCAGTTGCTACATTATGACTTTTGGTTCAGTCAAACCTTGAAATTTACATCTATCCTCTTTGCAAGTTTAGATTACTTGATTGACTTGAATTTTATCTTGATTTTCTGTATAACTAATCAGCTAATAATATCAGCTTCAAAAATTTTTTAAAACTACATATCAGTTTCTCCATACGGATTAAATAACGCAATAAGAGCATTTTGTGAACATAACATATTGTGACGTTTCCCGCCACACAGCTGTGAATCGGCTTCTTTTGTGGATATGATCACCACGTGCAATGCCATCGGCACCCTTAAAATTTTGCGCGGTCTTGGACATCACCCTGGCAACCTTTGACGCCACGAGGTACCCCCAACTCCGCCCTCGAACCGGATGCAACTCGAGGATAAAGGGGGCCGACCGCAATGATCCAAAAAGGCCTAAAAAGGGCAGAGAGAAAGAGGTTGACAACTTTCGTAAAGTCGAGACATACCCCCTCCCTCACAAGCAACAGAACTTGGACTCTAATAATTCGAAACAATAGTTTAATAACTTCAGAGTGTTATATACTGTACTTAATAGCTGCGACGTAAATAAACTAAATATTTAAATTAATAAATATCACGCTACTTTTATTTATCACAAACGTCAAACTTCCTCACCCCTTAATAATAATTTACATATTAAAATAAAAAAATATGGATGTTTTTTTTAATTACCGAAGAGTTAAGAATGAAATAATTAATTTTCTATCAGTATCATCAAAATTTCCGATTTACAAAGATACTACCGCCATCTGTTTATAAATTCTGAAAGTATCTCCAGAAAATTATGACTTTTTTTTTAACTCGCTACTTTATACAGTAGAAGTTATGAAAGGATTTGATCTGTTTCACTGTGCTTTTACATGTTTCCTGATATTTCCGAAATTATTTCGGTAAACTCATTTTTTTTCAAAATAGTGCAATAAATCATTTTGAAATATATAACAGAAAGTGTAAAGTGCATAATTATATATTTAAATCTATTTATAATGGCTAAAGGAAAATCTAATAATTTTAATATTGCACTGCCAAAAAATAATGAGATTCGAAATGTTATATTCATTGTGTACATACTTAAAAAGATTTCAATATTTTAATTGCAATTTACTCATTAAAAAAACAGTTTCTTAATGTCGTATAATAATATCTCTAAGAATAAATGAAAATTTATCTAATTAATGCACTATTTTTATGAATACAATATTTTTTATGTCGTATAAAAATATCATTAATATTATGCTCAAAAAATCTCAAAATAGGAAAGTTGACTATTTTAAATCATCAATATATGTATATTATTTTCGTTAAAGTTTTAAAAGAAACAATATAAAATGATTTCACAAAACAAATTTTTCACGTTATTTTTCTTTTTCACTTTTTCATTTTTCTCTTACAAAATGACAACCTTTATAAGTAGTGAAAATATATTTTATTTCTTCAGTAGACTTGATGAAAGAGTAAATTGAGGAGTTAAAGGAGGTTTTGAAGTTTTTTATAAAATAAAGTGTAAAGCCTGGATATTTTTTTTCTATTTACATTTGTTTTTGGGACTACATTCCATGCTTACTTTTTTAAGCTCATCCCTCACTCTTAAAATATTTCAATGTCGAAACACATTTGCATACATTTCTCAAAATGTTCCTATATGGTGCCGCACTAAAAAGAGATACCAGCTTCAGGGAAATGTACTAGGCCTGCAATGGTAAAACACCAATCCTCACCACATTAGAAATAAAAAAAGTATTTTGCAAAATGTTTAATACATGTATTGCATCAATATTTTATACAAAACTCATAATAACAGTACGTCAGAAATGTTCAATTTTCCAGATGTCGCAAAACCATTACGTGAAAGTAATTTTTCTTTTGCAGTTTTATTCAAAACTCTATTTTCACTCAGTTTCGTCATGTTATTTGGTTAAATTTTATATTTGCATTTTTATTGATTTCGGGATTTTTTTTCCCTTCCTTCAAAATAGTTTATGTTTTTAATCTATTTACAAAAATCTGACAAAATTTTAGTTAAGTACTTAGCTTTAAGCTGTGAGCCGAACTCTCTCTTCTCTTTCTCTTCGTCTCTCTGTATATATATATATATATATATATATATATATATATTCATGTGATTTATATTATTTACTTTTACAGTGCATAAATCAGCTGCAATGTGTGGAAGAAACAATAAATCAATTGCTTGGATAACAGAAATACAAAAACAATACATATACATGTGAATGATACATATTTATATATTTCAATAATCTGGTTAAAACAAATTTTTCAACACATTATCTTTCATTATTTTAAAAACAGAAAAATATATTAAAGATCTTTAACTCTTACTCCGCGTTTGGTTTTCACGGATCCGCCCTCCAGCATTGTTTTTTTCCCAATGTTTCCTCCAAGGCACGCTTTTATTGAAAAAGTGTGTATTGAAGAAAGCGTGTTTTTTTTTCTCCCCTAGAAACGGGTTTTTATTTAACCCTAATCAAATTATAAACATAATAAATCATAAATCATACTACGTTATAAATAATTAGGTAATAAAAGTAATTGGTACTAAAAATAACAAAAAAATTAAGAATGCTTATACACCCAACTCTTTTTAACACGATTTTGAAATAATGCGGTACACGAATTTAACGATTTTTTTTACACAAACTTTTTGTTTTAGCACGAATCCACACACAAAATAATTGGGAATTCGTTCCCTTTGGATGAGGACGACTTGGTCGAATTTATGACAATTTATGATAATAAAGATGTAGATTATTACGAAGGTGAAGGTGAGAAGTTCAGCTTTCAACAGCTGATTTAATTCGTAAAGAGCTTGAAATTTGCTACAAGTGTGGAACATTTTCTTACTTGTGATCGTTTAGATATAGTGTACCTTTAAACTTCAATGTAATCATTAGTTTTGTGTAGCAGGATATCAAGAATTATATAAGCAACTTGAAACCTCTCCCTCCTTAAAAAAGGGACAGTCATTAATAACATGCATTGTAACAAAAAGGAGATTTTTTTTAAATTGTTGAACATATTCCCAAATTTACCATAAGTCACATATACATATTTACACGATTTTTTTAACGGTTTTCAAAGGAAAGTGTTGTTGTTGTCCCTTGACATTTCACTTGCTTTTTGCTTTTGAAAGCCTGAAACTGACGCCATTTCACAACTAAAAAGGTAGTACTAATTCTCGTGAAATATTGTATTCTAATCTCCATCATTCAGTCCAGTGCCGTCATGTATAACTTAAAAGAAACAACTTCTTTAGAAAGCGATACACGTCTTTGAAATGTTTGAAACTGTGCAAAATCTAGATGGACTCGTGCAGCGAGTCCGGAACGTTAAGGGATAGATTGAGATGTGAACGTGCTCAGAGCGTTCGTAACGAACGGCCTTGTGTTAATAAATGACCCGTCACATTATTATGACGACTCTTAATTGCTATGCATACATCTTGCTCCTTGACTATCACTGCGGTCATTAAGAAGTATTTCAATACCAACTTGTAGTTTAACATTTATTTTCTTTTATTCTTAAGAAAAAATGTAAAACATTTCCCCCCTAAAATGGTAACACTACCATTTTTTTTTCATGAATTTTATGAGTATTGGTTTCAATTTGGTTAACATTTTTCTTTTTTGCTTAAGGTATCCAACTACCCTAAAATTGCGACTTTTGCCAAACATTGACACACTTTTTTATGATTTTATTTTATAGGCCCTCTTATTAGCTTTATAAAAATACCAAGTTTATTATTTTCCGTTCACTAGAACAAAAGCTACAAGTGATTTAGTAAAAATAGATGCTATTACTTTAAGCAAGATATATGTCATACTTTAAAACGCGTTTTACTCAAAATGTTTTTTTTTTTTTTTGAAAATGCACAAACGGGGTCAGCGATTGCTAAAAAGATTTCGAAAATAATTAACTGAAATTTTTTGAGTATGTTCTATATAATAGTAGAAGTGTTTAACCCTCAAATTTATCAATCACTGTTTTATTACAAAATTTACAGCCCCTTATGTTGATATAATCACTGTTTTTTAAGCAATTTCATACAATAATTGAGATAAAGTGCTCTAGTTTTTGTAAAAAGGAAATATCTCTTATCCTGAAGGTCATTTCAAATATGAATAACATAGCAATACATCAGAATTGAAAAATTGAAAATTTGGTCATAAACTTTTGGTACAGAATAGGCCGCGTTTATGTTATTTTTTGTAAATGTTTCCCATTTTCCCCGTTTAGTAATAATAATTTATTTTTGTCTTCTTAATTTTTGCATATTTTTCTAAAAATGTACTAAATATATCTGAAAACAACAAAAAAATTCCCATTTCTCCATTTCTCCTTAATGCTCATGTGAGATTGCTAATAGGTGGGAAGGGGGAATGAAGTAGCTAAGCTTTAGATGCAATGCGAAGACAACATGTTCATGTCCTATAACGAGAATGACTCCAAAGTGGATATCTCCTTTTACATTTGGAAAATTTTTCGTTAAAATTTAAATTTAATTATGTATATACATAACAGTGTAGCAAAGTAACATACATAATTTTATAAAGAAGGCAGTTTTGCTTCATCTAATTGATTTAATTTTAAAAATATTCACAAATATATGTGCTCATTCAATGTGAAAATTCAAATAGTTTTGAAATCCTAAAATTTATGTAACAAAAAAGTTTTAAAAAAATCCCCTTTATTAAAGTTAATAGCCGAAACAAACGCAGATTATTTTACTTCCATCTTACACTCAATCTTGAATCGCTTTTGTGTTTATTATCAGCAAAACTTGGAACATTAAAGTGATTTTTTTTGCACAACTGTAACTCTTCTTTTTTTTTTCAATTTCTCAAACGATCCCCATTAATTCCTTGAGTACCGAGATAAACTTCGAAAAACATTCCAATGATGAAAGAAATTATGCCACGTGGTGAATTATAATTAGTAAAAAACGAATGATAACATAACCTTAATTATACTTGATATAGGCGAACTGTCAATCTAAATGCCTTTTACCACTCTTCAGCACTCCTTTAATTTATGAGAAGTCATTTCATGACTCCACTTTAGCGATAACGGTTTTAAAAAGCTTTGAAGACTGGGTAAAAAACTCTTCTCTAATTGATTCCCCCATTAACCCTGATAAATAGCTCTTCTCCCACATAGTCGGTGAATGTGGGAATGTTCGGGCCCCCCAAAAAAAGATATTACATTTAAATCCTTTGATAAAGCGTGAACCACGGTGTACCAGAAAACGTTTCACGCTAGAACATTTTTTCAAACTTTTCGAAGAACTCATTTTTGCAAATGTGTTATGCGTTGTACAAAAATTGGTGAGGTGTTTTATTCCGTAGTTTGTAAAACGCTTATCATCGCTTTCAAGAGTTCTCCAAAAGTAGAAAGGAGAGTTAATGGGGATATGTTATTAGCTCTCCAGGTTTTAATTTTTTTCCCTTTCGGTAGGGTAATGAAAAGGATTTATAGAGGATTTGTTTGTAACAACTTTCTTCCGAAATTATTTTTCCTGGGAAGATAACGTGTGCATGTTTTCCGAGATTTGAATTGCAAATAACGGTTAAACTTCTCACTAGGTATGGAATATGTACCGAGTAATATTGATGATTGTGGAGACAGAAAATGCGATAGAAATAAATAGTGTATTTTTTTTAATAATATGCATAGTCATATTTTTTAATTCAAAAACATTTCAGAATATTAAATGGGTGTTTTCTTCGCGAGATTGCTGGTGATAAATCTTATATTCGAGCAAAGTTTTATTGTAATTTGATGCACTATGAGTTATCGTGGCATATTTATGCCATTCATGAAGGAAAGGATTTTGAATGCATGAGTAAATGATTAGGGAAAGTAAAATATGTGTGAAAGAGAGAATGGAAAGTAGATGAAATTAAAATGACTAATGAAATGAAAAATTCTGAGAGCTTTTAAAAATGTTCCCGGAATTACTTTGTAGAAATGCCATTAAAAACAGCGGTAATCATCCTATTTGATAGCCTAGTATGGCTTTTTATCCACCACCTAATCTGAAAAGGTTGCTGTATATAGATTAAAAAGTAACTATGCGGTTGATTTAGATTTGAATATAAATCAAAATATATGTAATATATAAATATGAATTATGTTCTTTCACAAAATTATTTTAATGTGTCTATTAACTGGAAATTAATAAATACTTCATACTATTATCGTCTGCTTTAATTTAATAATATATATAATTTTAATTTTTTTTTTTACTGTTTATTTATTTTTGGTATGCAATCGTTTGATATTATGTTTTTTTTTTTTTTGTTGCTAAAGTTGGAGCATCCTTTATAATGAATCTCGATGTAAGAGTTGTGCAGTTGACTGTTAGAATTCGAATTGATATGTGTTTCTGAAGCATAATAGAAAAAGATGTTGCTTTTACCAATTGATTTAATTAGATTTTCGATTGAAAAGATTTTTTTCAATGTTCTTACGTGTAAATATGAGTTATTGTTTGCTGCATCCTAGTTTTAATTTAAAAGTTTAGTTTGTTCCAAATTGATTACTTTCACCATATTTCGAACACTGAACCATCGAATAAAAACGACCAATGGGTCAACTTTTTTAGGTAATACTTCAAAAGGATGATTAAATACATAATTTCTGTTCATCCGCGTGTTCGTATTTCACTTAGACTTATCACTTTGACTCAATAATCGATTAATTATAATCTTATTTAAAAAGAATATTTTTTTTTAAATTTTGACTTGTTATATTAGTTGAAAAGAAATTGTAACTATGAAAAAATTTTAAGATGTGACATAAATGAAAAATGGCTTTAAAAAATAAGAATAATTTTTTTCCAAATACTTACAAGTATTAAAAGAAGTAAAAGCTTACTTAAAGTTACTGACATTGCTCGATACCATGATTTTGAAAAAGCGTATTAATGAATATTTTTCTATATTAAGCCCCATTTGAATTAGAATATACATATAAAATTGTTTTAAGAACATTATTATAATAAAAATAAATATTTGACGAAAAAAGATATTTTCAAAACATTCTCCTTCTATGAAAAATATTTCTCTAATAACAATATTTTGTCTATGTATATATCTATGACTTCTGTACAGAGCATGAACTAAATATTTAGAAAAATTCTCATTAATTTCAGAGTTACGATCAGTTGAAATAATAATCGATGTTTTTGTTAAAATTTCACTGCTCTCTAATATGTTAAAATACGAATAAATTTACTTCTAAAACTAAATCTTTACAAAAAATACTAGTTCAGGTTCTAAGCAGAAGTGATAAACAGGAAAATATTATTTTTTACACAAAAATTATGTTTTAAAAATGTCTTTTTTTTTGCCATAAAAATTAGTTTAAAAAAATTTTATAGTAATAATAGTTTTAAAACATTTTTATACGATCCTAATCCAAGCGATATCAAATATCAAAAAATATCACCAAAATCGTGTTTTTAAAATCATGGTTTTACAATCACAGTCACACCTAAGCTACAAAAAAATTTTAAAATTTAAATCTGCTTCATTAAACATAGTTTTTTGACATTCCTATAGTTGATTTTATCTCAGTAATTTTCAACATTTTTTTGCGGTACATTTTTAAGAGTTTCAAAATTTGGCAGCAATCAAACAATAAAATAAGTTTTGAAGAATTTTACATTTTTAATTAATACACTATGTAAAATAGTTTATGACAATAACTTTTAATGATAAAAATAAAATAACATGCACGAAAAAGACATTAAAACATTTATTGAATAATTAATTACAAAGCGAAATTTGAGCTTCATGATTTTTGATAATTTTTTTTATATTGGGTCGTAAAAATGATAATGCCACTTTCATTTCGTCATCTATACTTAAAAGTTTCGATCTTTTTTTCCCCTTTTATATTTGTTAATAATGAAAATCCAAATTCACTCAAATAAGATGTAGAAAATTGTAGCAATATTTTTAAAGTTTTTTTGGCTGTTATGGGGTAATTGTAATTCAAAAATAATTAATGGACTCTTCGGAATATTTTGAAATTAAATCTCGATTATATTGAAGAGCAAAATTAGTTCTTCCTCTTCATTCAAAGTTAATTCATACATAGATGCATCCACTATCACAAATGGATTACAAACTCAATCAAAAAATTTTATATCTAAATCTCTTCTCTAATGTTGTCGAATGGTCAATAACAATTTTATCAAGTTTATTTCTATAAAACGGCCGAATGATTCAGTTCCGGATTTTTAATTTTTTTCCCCCTCAGAGTATAACTAATTTTAAAAAAATGTTGGCGGCACACAAAAGTGCAGCACCAGAGTGGTTGAAAGTTACTGTTCCTTTCAATGAAGTCTCCAGTACAATTTCTGACACATAGTGTGTTTATATGTTACAACTAATGGATAGTGGATTCTTCACCACCATATGGATTTTAAGTTAAAAAATGCTAATTGTGTTAGAGATATCTAGTCTTATTTTTAAGCATTTCAGTGTTGATGAAACAGTTTCCGATTTATCTACGTAGTTATGTTTCAAAAGTTCGGGGACAAGGTGTAGAAAACCTTACCCTGAATAGTTCACAGCACCGATGCACATCCACCTTCAAAGTAGTTCCCTTGGGAGACGGTACACTTCTGCTGGCTTTCTTATAACTTATGGAAGCCATTTTTCACAATCTCCCGTAAGGCATCCTGCGATGCTGCCTTCACTTCATCTGATGACACAAAACTACGTCCCTGTAAATGTTTTTTTCATTGGTGAGAACAGGCAAATGTCTCATGAAGCTAAATCTGGTGAATACCAGAGATGTGGAAGCACGCTAGTAAGAGTTTTGGCGAGGAACTCTTTTACCGATAGGGATCGATGTGCTGGTGCATTGTCATGCAGAAGATACCAATCGTCACTCTGCCAGAATTGAGGCCGTTTACGACGAATGGATTCCCTCAAACGAAGTCTTCAAGAAGTGTGTAGCCTCAGAAACTTGTTCAAGTGTTTAGTTACGACCTTTTCGAACACATTCAGACATCAGCACAATATATTTCGCTTTCAGTTAAGTTGAAAGTCGTCCAAAGCGTTCATTGTATTCGATGGATTCTTGGCCCTCTTTAAAACGACATTGCCATTCCTAAACCTTCACCATGGTAGATTCGCCATACACCTTACTTAGCATTTCTAAAGTCTCCATTGGTGTTTTACCTAAGCGTTGATAGAATTTAATGTTTAGCACTGTTCAATAAAAGGCATCTTTTTAGATTGCGGAACAAAGCTAACTGGCTTCGGAAAATAACAGCTGCGCGTGCGGTTTGGTTATATGACATGGACTAAACCAACTTGGTCAGGTAGGAGAAGGTTGGGAGAATCCAATTCAAGTGGTTTAACTTTGGGGACTTGCTTTCGTCGTCAGCAATGACCACAGTCCCCAAATTTTTGGATCGAACTACGTATACAAAATACCCAGTCCCAAGCTTTATCTGTTTCTCGAAATTATTCCCCTAAAACACAATTCCACAAATATTTATTTGAATTTTTCCCAAAGAGTATTAAGGTGTATTTTTAAACAATACTGTTATATACACTCCTTAATGAACATCTTTAAGGTAATTAAATATTTTTTGTTTTAAAATCAGAGTATGAAAATAGCTAAATGTAAAATAAAATTTATTGAAATATTATGAATAGTATATCACAAATCCATGTATATATTGTGAGCATGTCACAAATCCCATTAAAATCAATTAAAAAGCTCATTATGATCCAAGTGACATTAAATATTGAAAAGTTATTCATTTATTCTCTTTTCTAAAATCACAGTGTTGAACGTTGTCAATCACCTTAATATAAGAATAAATTCTAACATATACATACACATAATGTTGCAGAAATTTTGTTCTGTATCCTTGTGTGCATTGGAAACAAAGAAACATAAGGATAATGCTTTACTTGACTCACACATCATGAATAGAAACATAAGAAATTCATACTTAATGAATATCAATTTTAAAATAATGTACAGAAAATCCACACCTCTCAAAACGATGGTACCACCACGCATATTTAAGCACATAATTCATCATTCTGTCGATACGACCAAACACGGGCGGGACTCTTTAGGAAAGTGTCAAAACTGTGAAACATTACAACCTCTTCCTAATCTCACCACGCCTTTCTTATCAGAGCCAAAATCTGGTGGAAACAGTATCAGATGAATTTTCTGCACTCACACTTCGCGAAGCTTCTAAAATTTATATCCATTAGCAAGTCGCAAGAGTTTTGATCGAAGGTAGATTAAAACACCCATTTCTTGTCTCAAAATCTCGGATCATTTACGGCTGTCCGTCGTTTAACATGGGTCCCTTATCTCGGAAAAATAGTGTATTACACTTAACTGGTTTGGATGGCTTGGATCAACGATAGACTTGAAGCAGTAGAAATAGTTAATGTAATTTAAGATCTTCGTTTCGGTGTTAAATTACTCTAGTTAATCTCTTAGAGCCTATCTACAATTCTAAATACTTAGCTAAGAAATTGCATTCATGTTTTATGATTTTTTTTCTTCACTAGAGGTATCAGGGGTGTTAATTTTGTCTCGAAATCTGAAAATATATACAATTTTCAACTAGATATAATTTTTTGAGTTTAAAATTAAATAATTCATTTCTTTTACGCGTTATTTATAACAAAATAAGTTTTCAAAAAAGTGTAAAGTGCTTAAAATACATGGAATCATAACTTTAAAAATTATAAGCATATGAAACTAAGAAACATTTTTGCAAGAAATATTAATTAAGATTTACGTTTCGCGTGATATTTTCTAAAATAGGGGATCTATATCTTAGCAATGAGTTTATTTTATAAAGTTAAACATATCCTTATTACACTATAACAATTTTGAACAAATAGAATAAAAAAATATTTTTTTTTAAAATTACATTTTAAGTTTTTTTTAAATTTAAATATTTTTTAACTTTTTTTAATGAAAAAAGGGTATACAACATTAAAATAACCTTAAAATTCGGCTTAAAACGCGCACCCCTACTTTCAATCTGCAATTTTTAATTTTTAGGTATATTCGCCGTATAACGCGCACCCCTACTTTCAAGCTGCATTTTTTAATTTTTAGGTATATTCACCGTATAACGCACCCCTACTTTCAAGCTGCATTCTTTAATTTTTAGGTATATTCGCCGTATAACGCGCACCCTACTTTCAAGCTGCATTTTTAATTTTTAGGATATTCGCCGTATAACGCGCACCCCTACTTTCAAGCTGCATTTTTTAATTTTTAGGTATATTCGCCGTATAACACCACCCCTACTTTCAAGCTGCATTTTTAATTTTAGGTATATTCGCCGTATAACGCGCACCCTACTTTCAAGCTGCACTTTTTAATTTTTAGGCATATTCGCCGTATAACGCGCACCCCTACTTTCAAGCTGCATTCTTTAATTTTTAGGTATATTCGCCGTATAACACACCCCTACTTTCAAGCTGCATTTTTTAATTTTTAGGTATATTCGCCGTATAACGCGCACCCCTACTTTCAAGCTGCAATTTTTAATTTTTAGGTATATTCGCCGTATAACGCGCACCCCTACTTTCAACTGCATTCTTTAATTTTTAGGTATATTCGCCGTATAACGCACACCCCTACTTTCAAGCTGCATTTTTAATTTTTAGGTATATTCGCCGTATAACGCGCACCCTACTTTCAAGCTGCATTCTTTAATTTTTAGGAACATTCGCCGTATAACGCGCACCCCTACTTTCAAGCTGCATTTTTAATTTTTAGGTATATTCTCCGTATAACGCGCACCCCTACTTTCAAGCTGCATTTTTTAATTTTTAGGTATATTCGCCGTATAACGCGCACCCCTACTTTCAAGCTGCATTTTTTAATTTTTAGGTATATTCGCCGTATAACGCGCACCCATACTTTCAAGCTGCAAATTTTAATTTTTAGGTATATTCTCCGTATAACGCGCCCCCTTACTTTCAAGCTGCAATTTTTAATTTTTAGGTATATTCGCCGTATAACGCGCACCCCTACTTTCAAGCTGCAATTTTTAATTTTTAGGTATATTCGCCGTATAACGCGCACCACCTTTTTTACGAAGAAACCTGAAATGTTCGTGAGCAATGCTCTTACGTATTCAAGGTACTATTCCAAGCTTTAGAAAAAATTGTATACTTCTAGAACTACAACCCGTTAAGTTCATAAGGAATGTCATTTCTTTTAAAAATACAGTATTTCGATCAATCTAAAAGTCTAATTTTTTTCTTTGTTTTTAAAGTTCTCATTTTTATACCCGGCGTATATCGCGCACCTTTAAATTTCCATCTTATTTTTTGTGTTTAAAGTGCGCGTTATACGCCGGATTTAACGGTAAGCAATATTTTTAAGGAATTAAAACTTTATAATTCCATAAAGTTTTATACATCAATAGCTATTATTTTAGAAAAATACAATGTAAAATTTACTTAATATTTCTTTCAGAAATGTTTTTTATTTTCCTTTGCTTATAATTTTTAAAATTATGATTATCTTTTGAACATTTTACACTTTTTGGAACCTCATTCCTTTATAAATAAAGTGTAAAAGAATCAAATCATTTAATTTTAAAATCGAACTATATCTAGTTGAAAAATATTTATATTTTCAGCTCTCGGACAAAATTAATATCCCTGAGATTCCTTAAAAAGTAGTTTTTTAGTAGTTGTATGTAATCCTTGAATTTTGTATTAAATTACTTTGTTTCCTTTATCCCCTTATATAAAATAATATAATCTAGAGCATGTACAGTAGAACGTCGTTTATCCGAATCAATTGGGACCGGACACCGTTCGGATAACCGAAAACCGAATGCGATCCATGTAGTATATTATGCTGGACACTATACAAATATTGAAAATCATCACATGCGGGAAACGTTCTTGAAGAAAAAGCGAAATAGGTGCTAAATGTCGCAATTTTACCTTGATTGCGTAAAATAATCACTTATTTTTCGCTGTACCATTGTAAGCCTTCGTTTTTTCGCTGCAAGGTCTCCGATTCTCTTGAGCAGCAGTAGTTGAATAGGACAGCACTCTGATCGTTGTTCGTACCTCTCCATAGCTGTCTCTAACGCAGAAAACGCGCCAACATTTGATGGACCCTTGGCACTTTCATTGTTGTTGCCCTTGTCTTCCTCCGTTTCACCGTCGACAGGGTCGGATTCTTCTTGCACGGAAGTCACTATCTCGGCATTATTTAGCATTTGAAATACACAGTCCTCTACATCGCATGCCATCCAGGTTTCTATATCAAAAAAACAAAAGAGCACGTATACACCCCCTCACTTGGAAAAAAAACTGACCTAATATTCCACGCAGACGTTTACAAAATCACACAACTGAAATTCCCAAATATCCCTCACCTTGGGTTTTCCCGTCACTTTTGGTCTCACAGGAAACAAATGTTGAGCTTTGCACTGTTCGAAAATGTATCCAGAGTTTGGTTCGGATATTTGACGCTCCGGATAATAAACGTTCGGATAAACGACGTTCTACTGTAATTTAATTTCTAGAATGGAAAATCTTATCGTATATTCCGGTGTATAACGCGCACTTTTCTTACGTAGTACCTGCAACGCACCCCTAATATTTTGAAGTCAATATATTGTGTGTGAGTGGATTATAAAAATATGGTATACAATTAAACCTGACATAGTTAAAAATTCATTTAAGAAATCTAAACACGTTTGGAGTACTTTTTTTTAAAAAAAAATAGCATGCTAAAACATTATAAATGCTTTTTTAGGGATCAATACAAATAAATACTAATATTTAACTAATAATATTTTTAAAAAATATTTAAACTTTGCCAAAATCACAATTTAATGCAAAAATTTTGGCAATATCTATCCTAGAGAGTCTGATAACTCGAAATATTATGAATGTATTTCTATAAATCTTACTGAACCTGAATTTCTTTAGAACAACATTAAATAAAAGCTTCGTAATTTTCCAGGGATTGAAGAGGTTTTTAACTATAACTCTTGTTCATTAAAAAAAAAGAGATAAACATTCCAACCCCTCTGAAAATACTACCCGAGCCTAGGCCCATTTATTGAAACTACGAAAGTTTTCATTAATCATATTCAAACTAGGTTAAATGATACAAATATAATTCAATTACAATATGAGTGTTGATAATAGTCTGGATAAGGTAAAGATTATTTTTATTGGAATTAAGTTATTCTTAGGTATTACTAAAGATCTAGGTTCTACACACCCAGATTAGAATCTGTAGCTGTAACGTCTTCCGCCCCAACCACCAAAAAATCGTCTTTTCTATACAGATAGGATGAACACAGTTCATATCCACAAGTGCACCCCTAAATATTGCGGGGTCTTTTCATCTGACTTTACCCGGATAATCGATGATCACAAAAAATCACCGCTCCGCCCACAGGCCGGTAACCCTGGTTGAAATTCGAGGTGTAGTAGAAGAGCCACCAAACCCCAGGACAGTGGAGAAGAGAGTCCGTTTTGAAACACCAGAAAGATCGGGCGTGTTTGCCTCCCATCTCACAAAGGACATAATCTGTAAAATTGAAATAATTAATAGTATGAATAACTTTTATTTAAAATGTAAATATGCTATAATTAATAGCTGTGACGTAAATAAATCAGTTAGTTAATTTTTTAGGACTCACTCTGGCATTAATTTTTTCAAATGTTGCAGTAGCTCATCCTTTTTGCCAGCTGAACCCTTCTTAAAAATTTTTTATTTCATCCAAGAAATTTTCATTTATCAGATTTTCTTAAATACATAACGGCTTAGAACAATAAATTTGAAGATAAATAAAGATTAAGGTTTACTATAACCATTTAATATCTTATATTTAAATTTAATAAAAAAATAACACATTATATTTTAATAAATAATTAAAATGATATTTTAAGGGGCTCTTCTAAAGCAATTCCATGAAATAAACTACCTTTGACTTTTGGGTTTATATTGGGCTTTTGAAGATATTTTTAACTATGGTTAATTTATAATGACTGTATTTTATGCACCAGAGCATCCACGCTTTCAGCGGATAATAATTTATGATCTATTCGATTTAATGCTCAGCAACATGCAGAAATTCTCTTTTTTCCACGTATTCACTTTTATTGGAATAAATTCGAGTACACATTTTCAAGTTAAGAGTTGGATTATATTTGTTAAATAATTCCGTGTGGAATAATTCAGTCCTAAATCAAATGGAAGATGGGGGATCTGTTTCTAAAGGATTTCGAATAAGAAATGGTTTGAACTTGCGTAAACCTCGAAGATACACAATAACATTCTATATCCTTTTCCACCAAAATCCTTCTAGGTTGATACACGTTCCAAATTAGCTAAATTCACGAATATCACAAGATAAACGAAATCACGTGTTCCTCACCCCCATTGAATTCAAAACTGACATTAGATCATATTTGTTTTTCTTCACATAAAATTTAGATAAATTTTCAAATTTGATGAGTGAATAAACTTGATCAAATATTAAGATTTTTCAAAAAGCTTTTCAAAATAAAACATCTTATATTACATGTGCACTTTCAAATCAAGTGCATTTTGTTTCCTTATGTTCGTTCTTGTTGTTGATAAATATGTATTATTTTAAAAGTTGGCAGAGCAAAGCAAATGAGCTACTTGGCTGGAAACATGTATTTGAATTTATCATGTGGTTATGACGTCACATCGATTTATGAACTGATTGGCTAGAAACAAAAGATTGTAGTTTCCATGTAATTATGTTGCTGCATGAATTTAGATCATTTTTCACATTGGTGTGGTGTAGAAGCTCGAAAAGAAGGCTGCTGGCTCATGTACCATCATCCTCGTCACTTTATCTTTGTGCAAAATAACGCGATTTACCATTATCAATACTCCTCGTGTTGCTTTAATGAATATCAATCAATCAATCAGTACAAGACAATTTCAATGCAATAACATAATTGCATTGAAAAGATTTCTCAAGTCATGTTTATATAAACAAGGTGTAACAATTAAACTCCCGGACTGTGCATGCTCTAGCCATTACACTTGGTGTGCAAGAGTAGGAATGGAATTTCGTTTACTTTGATCCTTCCGACGCGGGTGGCACGTTATTCTATCTCTTATCTAGTTCATTCTTTTTTTTTCATCGTTGTTTGAGTAAGACGTTTTTGTGTCAAAGTATCGTGATTATGATCAACTTAAAAATCCAGATGTGCATAAATTTGTATAATTCCAGTAAAATTAAAAAGAAACTCCAACTGAATGTTTTAAACTGTTAAAAGAGATGTTTGGAGATAATTGCACGTCATAGTCAAACTCTTGAATGGCACAAACGATTTTCGGAACATAGGGATGTTGTTGAAGATAATGAACGTTCTGGTCTATCTTGAACAAGTCAAGAACTGATCATGATCATCATTCTTATTCGATATTAATGGCATCACCATGATTGAATGACTACTTCAAGACCAAACGGAGAAACAGCAGGACTACATTGAGGTCCTGAGAAAACTTTGAGAAAGTGTAAAAAAGAAAAAGCCAGATCAGCAAAGTAACATCACTTGGATTTTGCACAAAGACAAAATCCTGGTACGCATTGCGCTCTCTGTAAAACAGCTCTTTACGGACAAACACATTACTGTACTAAAGCCATCCATCGTGCTAGCCAGATATCACACTCTCTTCTGCATGTTTATTAAGCTGAAAAAGATATTGATGCGAAAAAATTTTAAGTCTGTATAAAAGGTGAAGGCAAATACGACAAAAACTTACTGAATGAGATACGGGACTGCTTTGAACGGTGGAAAACTTATACGTAGCTATCTATTGGTAGGAAAGGACAGTATGATGAAAGGGACAAAATATATTTATGTATTACTTTCAACAAAGCTAATTTTAAAGACTAGTCCGATTATTTAATTGCCACACCTCGTACATTTGCTGATGAAATGAAAAAATATAAAACAGAAATAAAGTGGTGATGTTAATGACTAATATTTTTTAAAAAATATATAAGAGGTAGAGGTCTGTTAACAAACTAAATAATAAACTTAACTCATGATAACTTCTTTAAGAAGTTTCAAACATGTATGTTTCGTACAAATATGTAATTTCGTACAAATATGTTTTAATATTTATATTTATGTGTTTCTTTTATAATTAGCAAAAATATAAAACTGTCAGATTCGATTTTAATACAAGAACGATAACATTCACTGCGCTATGAAAATATTCAATTAGCAAAAGATTGAAGGAACATGCATCGCTGAATTTTCACTTTATCACTTCCACCATTCTAAAACATCGAATCCACTCCAAAAATTCTAAAACTAGCGAACATTTTCCTGTAGCAGAGAACATGCGGGATTTCTCCCCCCAACTTAAACGGCCAGAAACAACGACAACTTGGTTTTGAAAGTTGATTGATTGAGATTGATGTGACGTCATTCCAGCTCCCGTTGTCAGTACTTAATTTCAAAAGGGAAACTCGACGTTTCGGGCCCGATAACAGGGAATAAATGCGAGATGGGAAAAACCAGCCCCTTCCGAAGTTTTAAGAAGGGAAAAAGATTTTTCTCAATAACTGAAAGAAAAATTATGTCATCGAACATTACTTTATTTTTATGATACATTATTTTAATCAATATCGCGCTTAACTGTTTTTGCTCAAGCGATAGCAGTATGAATTAAAAACTAAGCATTAATCTGCTGAAATCTATGCAAAATTAACTGGTTACTTTAAATTTTAGTCTTATGGTGGCAAAATTTTAAATTTTAGCTCAGGATATGGAAAAATATTTTTATGGCACGATTTATTTGTTACAAAAACTATCTATTTTTTTTTTTAATTCTTATATTTCACAGTGATAGAATGCATTACAGAATTCAATTTGATAATAAATACTCAGATGTGCGTGTACACGATTGTGCTATTTTAAATATATATAATTCATGATATTAATTACCTTAACTGTAGTCATTCATTTTTTTTTCAAAAAATTCTTTCATAATCATTATTATCAAAATGCGTATAAATGAATATTCTTTTTTTATATTTAGCGTCATTTGAATTAGAATATACGCATAAGAATAATATAATGCATAAGAATATTTTTTTAAGAATATTGTTACAACAAAGAATTATTTAGATGCAATTTTTTGGCAATAAATGAAGAAAGAATAGCATAGTTTAAAAGCATTCTTCTTCTATGAAATATGTTTCATAATAATATTTGAATATATGGACTTCTATATATATAACCTGCACTAAGAATTTTACAGAATTCACATTATTTTTAGAATTCTAGTCAATTTCAGTAATAAAACCGATTGTTTTTTTTTTTTAACTTTCTCTACACTAATATATTAAAATATGAATAATTCCACTTCTACATTATATATTTCAAAAATTCTAGTTCAGCCCATGAGTAGAAGTCTTAGCTATAAACTCTAAACTCAGTGATACAACAGCCCATGAGGGCCAAGGCCTACTGTGCCCATCTCAGTATACGTGACCATTGGGCGCTGGGGTGGATGAGCAGATGTTCCGATCAGGTGGTTAGCCTGAAGCGAAGCCCCCAGTATTTAGTCCCCAAGTAAGCTTGGTTCTCATTTATCGACCCACTGAAGGGATGAAAGGCTGAGTCGACCTTGCCCAGCTCGAGGATAGAACCTCGAACTTGTGGTGTGGAAGCGCGACGCGTTACCACTCGACCACTGGGCCTTCTTAGCTATATATATAGGCAAAATATTTGTATTATGGAAGCATTTTACATTAAAAAAATGTTTTGAAATTCATTTTTTTTCTTCGCTTTTTGCAAAGAATTGTATTTAAAGAATTTTTTCTTGTACTAATATTCTTAAAACAACTTTATATTTATATTCGAATTACCTCACACTAAATATCAAAAAGTATCTGTTTATGCGCTTTTATTCAAAGTCATGGTTCCAAACGTAATCAGTCACCTTAAACCATAATTATACTTAATTGTCATTATTTATAATTTAAAGTGTCTTAAAATAAATTTCTAGCAAATGATTACTAATACTGTTTAACAGAATTTGTAAAAGAAACCTTTTCAATACAATCATTGTTTGAAAACTTACCGTTTCTTATATAGACATAACGTATGAAGCAACAATCTATTTAAAATGACTGAAGAGCAACGTTCAATATATTTTGCATTGATACAATTAATGATATATTTTATTGTTAATAGTTATATTCTTTTACATTTACAAAAAATACATGAAATGAAACCTCATCTAATAAGAATTAATAATTATAAAAGAATATTATTTCAATATATATATATATATATATATATATATATATATACAGATTTCATATCAATAGTGTCTTATTAAAAAGGATTCTTTAGAAGATTATTGGACCTTTCCATTGAGAAATACATGATAGTGAATAGTTAGAAATAGCAATATTAGAAAAGATTTTTGTTTTACACTTATTGAGATTTTACTAATATTTTATTAAAAAATTTGCTTAAAAAATAAATAAAAGTTTTACTTATGAAATCTTGTAGCAAACATATCGTAGAATTTTCATTTAAACAAAGAGTTTAAGAATAAGAACCTTTCGAGAAGACCATGCTTTTTTAAAGCAGAGTAAAATAACAATTTATGTAGAATTATTTTCGCTAAATAAAATATTCTTAATAGTTTTACATATTTTTAAAATAACCTATCAAGAAATAGGAAGATATCGTAATTATATTTATAAAAAAAACCATCTAGAGCTTCAAAAGAAATATTGCATTAAAAAGAAAAGTGTTTTGTATATTTTTGCAAATTTTCATATATTTTATAGTTGTTTTTTAATTGAATTCGAAAATGCCAAAAATTCTTGCTTGTTCAAGGGGGTTTTTCAACCGATAAACATTGTATTACATAATTATAGTCAAATTAATGGGTGTTATTTATGTAAGAAAAGTGGTTACTGACATTTAAGAAAAATTTATTAGCAATTAGAACATATAATTGCCCTTAAAAAAATTCAAACGGTCACATAAATTAAGGAACAAATCAAGCTTCTGTGTCTTTTAACGAAACTAAAAGAATGGTTTTCTTCTAAAAAAAGATCAGCGAAATAAATTCTAATTCACATTACTTCAAAAAGCAATTACTACAAACGATTATGTATTATTCTTAATTTTATTACGGTTTAATATATTTGAATATTATATTTTGAATTGAATGCATTTAAAGAAAACTATTTTTTTAAGCTACATTTAGAAATATTAAAAGAAAACGTTTTTTTTTTAAATTCCTTCAGCAAAGTAAAGTCATCTTATGTATTTGGAACTTTTACTCTTATTACAATCAGAGTTATTTTGAAAACAAAATGTATTTTATTTCCCTTTAGTTCTAACAATGTGAACTTGCTGTACTAAAACACAATAAACTCAAAATGTTTTCAAGGTTGAAATACTGAACTTTTAATCAAAAAGAAAAAGATTTTTTGAAAGTAAATTTACTGTGAAAAATTGGTAGAAATTCCTAAATTAAAATCACAAAACAAATTTGTAAACATATTTTATTGAGTGATGTAAAAAAACATTTGCATTTAATTATATCATTTATTAAATTGTTTCTAACAAAACACAAATATATTTAAAAGCTTAATTTAGATCTGATAGTTATTTATGAGCTTTTAATGAATGTAATTAAAATTGTCCTTCAAATTTTGCAATTAAAATACAAAAGCAAATTAAACTGTTATTTTTATTCGCTTCAGATATACCTGAAGAAACCCATATTCATTAATTTGAAAAACTTTTGGCTACCATTGTGCTGATTTCTCTTCAAGTTATTTGTTGTTACATCCACTATAAACAAACGGATTTCAAACTGTTCGTATCTTTGGGGGTTACACTAGTGGCGTAACGTATACTCCCGCATTGTGGGTTGCAAGGCTCTATGCGGCCCAAAGCCTGTCAGTTGCCAAGTGTAAAATCCAACTTGGGGGCCACTAAAGTAGCTAGATAAGAATGGGCCCTTGTATCAAAATTCTTTGGGGACCCTCTTTTGGGAAATAAGTGAATATAAATTGCATTAATAAAAAGTAGTTGAAAGTGTCCAATTGTTACACATATTGGGCCCCTTTAATTTGGAGCCTCGTATAATTGATATGGTGGTAGCTACACCCCAGTTGGAGGTCCAAAGCCTGACTTTGCTGGTGGGACCAATGTTCCCTATTACGCCACTGGGTTACACGTAAATTTTCTGAGATGTACTCAAATAGCTAAAAAACAGGAAAGAAAAACATCTATTTCTCCCGTTTAGTATTCTTATTGTAAAAAGTTCCCACTTAACATTCAGGAGCTTATAAAGCTCCTCTATGTTCCTAAAAAAATAACCAACGCCAAAAATTCTTTATTTAAAAATAATTTATGAATCAAATTAAGCCTCGTGTAACTCGAAGATCAAGTGAAACCATTTATATATCCATTGGATGGCATTCGATACCACTTTGTATAATTTTTATAGATTCTTAATGTCTACACATAAAAATGTTATTACGAAATGCATTTCTAATTTATTATTTTCATTAATATTTTTCGGTTTCATTCTTATTTCATGTGTATTATGAATTTATTTATGTTTTTAGTAATGTAATGGGAAAAGTAGCTGATTCATCAGATTTAAATAAAGGTCAAATCGCTATGCTTTGGTGTCTGGAATATTGATTTCAGAAACGGCACATTTGATCGATTGCTCACTTGCAGAATTTGCGAATACTTTCGAAAGTGATGCATTGATGATGAAGCGTCAAGTTGCTCGTCAGTGGTTTATTGGCCTTAGCGCAATGATTCCAGAGGAGAGCGGAGACTCCTCATATTGCTCGACGTAACCGAAGGGCTATGACAACCAACATCACAAATATGGTAATCCTGCTGTGTTTGAGTCTGAGCAGCAGTAATCGCGTCCTTGAACTTAAGCCACGTTATCGCCAAAAATTCTTGTAGAGGTCATGGATATCGACGCTGTGACGTATGTGCGTCCCCCTTTGAGACATCTGGGACTTGCTTCCCACGGTCGGATCAGTTTTTAGAAGAATTGATGACCACACGTGCAAAAACACCTGCAGTCGCTAATATACTTCGACGGACGTGTCTTAATTAGCCCCTGCAACCTTTGACCCGAGGGGAAGCATTTCGCCACCACCAGATGTGGGGTGTGAAAAGGGACGAGCCAAGAACGGTCAACCGCGGAGACCGCAAAGGGCCGTGAGAGAAGAGAGTCGACAGCGAAAACTTTGCATGGAACAGACACCAACAAAATCCCTCCCTCACAAAATTATTTTGGAACTCTAAATCATCTCATAGTAAAAAATTGTATATTAATGTAAATAATAGCTGTGACTTAATTAAACTAAATTATTATATTTCAATCACGCTATCATTATTGAATCAAACTTCACAGCATCAACGAAAGTGTTGGCAGCGCTGAGGATAAAAAAATAGATTACCGGACCCGTGAGAGGAGGTGATTTGGTGATTTTGGTTTATTACGGACGCTCTTCAAACCGCACGGAGAAAACAACTTGGACGCCCAAGCTTGGAAATAAGGATAAGCTATCCTTTAATGAAAAGAAAAAGCAACTCTCTCTCTCTCTCTCTCAGAAGGCCGAGGTTTGATAGTGGATAAGCTATCCCATCAATGAAGAAAATATAGTTTTGTGTGTAGTGAAAATTGAAATCATCTTTAAATCAAGAAATGTCAACCGGACCTTCGGTATTCCCAAGTTCCAGCAGATAGTACTTCAAAAGGGGTGAATACTGTTATATTTCTTGAGTTGTATTAGTTGCATTGCTAAAATTTCTACTACAAATTTTGAGATACTTAGTGTTTGTTTGTTTTTTGCATGGGAACAATGTTATTTTGGTTCTAGAGAATTGTAAATACGAGTATTGTGTGCAACTTTTAGCTTAAGATTTATTGTGTTTTAAGTTTCTTGATAGGTTTTATTATTTTATAGTGTTAAAAGTTTTCTTTTTTTTTTTGTTTCTGTGTTTGCATGGGACCAGTGTTATTGTGATACTAGAGAGTAGTAAATTTTGTGTGAATTTTAACAAATATATTTTGGTGATATTGTTCAAAAATGGCTTTTCTCGGAAAAGGGAAAAAGCAAGATATAGTGCTACTCGCAGAGGAATTAGGGGTAGATGTCACGCCAAACATGACTGTCCCTAACATCCAAACCATAATCACTAACAGTGAGGGTTACGAAGAGGAATTCGTAAAAAATCTGTTTGAGACTATTATTGCAAATAGGAAAATTGAAGAGGAATGGGAAAGAGCAGAAAAAATTAGATTTGCAGAATCAGAAAAAGCAGGAAAAAATTAGATTTGAAGAATCAGAAAGAGCAGAGACCTTGAGATTAGTGGAGCACTCGTTAAAAGAGAAAGAATTACAATTAAAATTTGATCTAGAAAGATTTAAAATAGAATCCGGACATAGCGTAAACGATAAATCAACCGGCTGTATAAATCCCCGTTCTGTAACCTCGAATGTAAATTTAAGAAAATTGATCCCAGATTTTAATCCAAATCAGTCAGATATTAGTTTGTATTTGGTGATTTTTGAACGTCAGGCTAAAAGGGCTTTAATTGAAAAAACAGACTGGGTAGGACATTTATTAGGTTTGTTACCTTTGGATATCGTGCAGTTCATTGCTCGCGAACCGGAGGAACAAGCAGAAAATTATGATTATATTAAAAAAACTATTACTTAAACGATTTAAGTTAAGTCCGGAAGTCTTTCGACAGAGATTTGTTCAACACCAAAAGAAATCGGATAGTACCTGGAAAGACTTCACCTTTTGAAATTACTAACTATTTAGAGGAGTGGCTAATCGGCCTAGAGATCGAGTCGTTTGAAGACCTTAAAGATTTAATGGTTGCCAACCAACTAAAAAAACGCGCGTGTATGCTAGTATAAGAGAACATTTCTTAGATGATTGGGCGAACTTCAAATCATCTACTCAAATAGCCGAATTCTTTGACAACTACGAGGATGTCAGGAAAATAAATTCAAAAACCGTGAATAAATTCATCAGGAACGAGAGAAATTTGACAACCTCCGGGTTTAAGGAGAAAAAGACTAAGTTCGGGGAAATTTCCCCTAAACCAGTGGTTTCTCTTCCTGAGGGCGATAGGGGAAGAGTTTCCGAAAGACGCGTGATACAAAAATGTTTCCATTGCAACCTGCCCGGACATATAAAGGCGGCATGCCCGAAATTAAATAGGAATAAAGCAACGGAGTCTCTCAATAGTATTGAAGGAAATAGGAACTCGGATTTTCTTAATTCATATATAACAAAGGGCTCTGTGAATGGTCAAGAAATAGATATACTTAGGGATACGGGAGCAACAATAGATTTGGTGTGTGCTAAATACATTAATTCTTCTTCCTTCTCCGGTGAAAAGGTCTGGGTAAAACAATCGTTAAGCTCAGAATTGGTTTGCTTACCCTTGGCGGTCGTGGAAATTTCCGGAAACTTCGGAACGGTGCAAACTAAAGCAGCAGTTTGTGGTAATCATTTAAATCAACATGGTCGGTATTTGCTCGGAAACAAAACGGCCGAACTAATAAAAGAAAATTTAGGCTATGATTTTCTTTCAGTTGAGGTAGTCAATGCTGTCCAGACTAGGTCTCAAACCATAGCGGCTAGAAAAGAAATAGAGGTTAATAGCTGTAGCGATAGGAAAGGAGAAGATGAGGCTATAATTGTTTCTTCGGAGGCAGAGGATCAAATTTCAATCCCTGCACTGCAGGAATATGTTCCGGAGTTAGAGCTGCTGAAAGTTACTCGAGAAGAGTTAATCGAAGCTCAAAAAAATAGTGAGGATGTTAAACCATTGTACGAACAGGTGCTGGCAACAAATAAGGCTTATTCTCTAGAAAATGGGTTACTAGTCAAAAAAAGCGAGGATAAGTTAGATAATGGGGCTAAATTAATAGTAGTGCCAGAAAGGTTCCGTGAGCAAATTAAATCGTTGTGTCATGAAGGAACCTCCGCACATCTGGGGGTTACGAAAACTAAAGACAAGTTAAACCGATATTTTTATTGGCCGAATTGTTATAAGGATGTAGAAGCGTACGTAAAAACTTGTGATCAGTGTCAGAGGGCTGGAAAGCCAAATGATAAAAAGAAAGCTCCACTAAAATTGGTCCCGGTTATTCAGGAGATTTTTACTAAACTAAATATTGATGCATGTGGGCCTCTTCCAATCACATCTAATGGGAATCGATATCTTATCACGGCCATATGCATGTCATCAAAATTCCCTGAAGCTATCCCGGTGGCTGATATCAATTCGGTTAGTGTTACAGATGCTCTGTTAAATATCTTTAGTCGTATGGGATTCCGCGGGAAATACAATGTGACCAGGTACTTCCTTTACTAGTGCTCTGACTACGAGTTTTTTGAAAATTCGGAATACTTGTCCGGCATAGTTCTGAGTATCATCCTCAGAGTAACCCTATTGAGCGATTTCATCGAACATTGAAACGACTCTTGCGAGTCTTATGTTATTAGGCAGGCTCCGAATGGGACAAACATCTTCCGTCTATTCTTTTAGCGTTGCGAACTGTAACTCCGAGAGTACAGGTTATACACCGTCACAGTTGGTGTAAGGGAAAAATTTGCGGACTCCAGAAACATTAGTAATGGAACATTGGATGGAACCGGAAGAAGAAAATTATCTCGTCACTGAATATGTGTTTAAGTTAATTAATAGATTAAAAAGGTGTCAGGAGGTAGCTATAGATAAAATGGAAGAGATGCAAATTAAGAGGAAAACTTGGTATAATAAGAATGCAGTAAACGTGAATTTAAGGATGGAGATTTAGTTCTTGTTTGGCTACATCTCGAGCGAATAAATTAGCAGTACAGTTGATAGGCCTGGACGGTTTTAAAAAAAATTCCGAAACGAACTATTTGGTAGAAATTCACGGCAGACGAGAAAGCTCTCAAATCTATTATATAAATATGCTAAAACCGTATTATAAAAGGCCGGAACATGTTAACTTAATAATTACCGATGAAGCACACACACCAATCTCTCGCAGACCAGGATTTAGAAATCCCGTCGAAAACAATTCCATCGTTTATGATTTCGAGGATGTCATCCAGGCTAGCGAGTTAAACAAATGTCTCCAAGATACACAAATTAATCAGCTGTGCGAAGTACTAAATAAAAATTCTAAATGTTTCTCAAATGATCCCGGTTTAACTAATCTGGTTGTACACGAGATCCAGTTGGTTAATGATAAGCCAATTAGAACGAAGCCGTACCGAATGTCGCACCGAAAAAAGGAAATTTTAAAAAACGAAATTAATCGAATGCTAAAATTAGGAATCATTGAGGTAGGAGAATCGGTTTATATGTCCCCTATGATTTTAGTTGAGGTACCTGGCAAGGATCCTCGACCTTGTGTCGATTATCGGAAGTTAAACGGAATTATTAGAACGGAGTACTTTCCTCTACCCAATATCGAAGAACGCGTAGAACAGGTCTCCTCCGCAAAATTTATTACCATTTTAGATTTATCTAAAGGATATTGGCAAATTCCTTTGAATAAAACTGCACAACGATACGTAGCTTTTTGTACTAGTTTTGGTACTTACAGACCCCTAAGAATGAGTTTCGGATTAAAGAATGCTCCATATTTCTTTACTAAACTCATGGCGGAATTACTAAACGGTCTAAAGCATTTCGTTGTCCCTTATCTAGACAATATCGCTATCTTTTCGGATACGTGGGAGTCACACCTTAAACATGCGGAAATAGTCCTGCAAAGAATCAGGAGATCTCAATTAACAATAAAACCCTCGAAATGTAAGTTTGCACAACAGAATGTCAAATTCTTAGGTCATGTGGTGGGACAGGGGTTTCGCACCCCTTCCGAGGTCAAAATTCAGTCTGTTCTTGAGTTCCCTACCCCTCGTACAAAAACACATATACGAGCGTTCCTTGGTATAGCGGGGTACTACAGTAGATTTATAAATCAGTTCTCGGTAATAGCTGCACCTCTGACAGATGCGCTAAAGGAAAGGCAAGACGCGGGGAGGTTAATTGGACAACCACTGTGAAATTGCGCGTTCCGAGATTTAAAAAAGAAACTAACTGATAAACCCGTCTTGTACGCACCAAATTTTGAACGGGAGTTTATCATTCAAACAGACGCCTCTGTTTATGGTATGGGGGTGGTTTTAACTCAATTAAATGATCAGGGAGAAGAG
Source organism: Trichonephila clavata (assembly GCA_019973975.1). Taxonomy (NCBI): domain Eukaryota; kingdom Metazoa; phylum Arthropoda; class Arachnida; order Araneae; family Nephilidae; genus Trichonephila; species Trichonephila clavata. The sequence goes on along the minus strand of BMAO01030603.1, from coordinate 1,165 downwards.
CACCCGATCCTTTATCTGAGTAAAAAATTTTCAGATGTTGAGAAACGTTATTGTACGACTGAGAAGGAATGTGTTCGCAATTAAAAGGTTACATTATAATTTAGATGGAAATTCATTTTTAGTTATGACCGACCACAACCCTTTAGTATGGTTAAATAAAAACGTTAGTTCTAACCCTAGATTAATGCGATGGGTTTTGGCATTGCAACCATATAATTTTAGAATTGTACATCGATCGGGTAAAAGTCATAAAAATGCAGATAGTCTCAGCAGATCAGCGATCGATGATTAGGAATTGATAGTCATGTTTGTTTGACGTGATTATTAGTTGTGGAACATTGCTAATTGCAAATAGTTAGTAAATGGTGTCAATAATGTGTATTTGCTAATGATTAGTAATTGTCGGTAAACAATGTTTATTACTAATACTGAAATTAATTTGAATGGATATGTATGTTAAAAGGATCCACACATGGAATGTATTAATATTAAATTGCTAAATATATATATGTGTTCTACCTTGGGTTTATTATGGATCTGTCTTATTATTCATTAGTATTACCCGTTAATGAGAATATTGTGAAGAATGTTTTATGTGTAAGATGGTACCTTAAGCATATTATAGCAACATGTTTTTTATTGTGATTTTAATAAGTATTGTGTATGAGTGTTTAAAAATTTTAATGATATGAATACTTCATATATTGGTAATGATTATTCTTTCGTGATTAGCATTTGTGTAAGTTCCCTTGCAAGAACACTCACTCGCGGTAAGCATTTCGAATTTAATGGTAAGTTTATTAGACTTAATTACAACTCAGAAATATGGTAGTACTTATTCAAGGGAATATTTTCCCTGTGTGTCCAACAACTCCAAAGGTCATTCACCTCGGTTACCATCATCGACCCTGAACTTTTCTTTACGAAAATTCTGAGAGGAGAGGAAAAGCTGTGACGTATGTGCGTCCCCTTTGAGACATCTGGGACTTGCTTCCCCCGGCCGGATCAGATTTTAGAAGAATTGATGACCACACGTGCAAAAACACCTGCAGTCACTAATATACTGTGACGGACGTGTCTTAATTAGCCCCTGCAACCTTTGACCCGAGGGGAAGCATTTCACCACCACCGGATGTGGGATATGAAAGGGGACGCGCCAAGAACG
>BMAO01030602.1:0-63224 GCA_019973975.1 Trichonephila clavata | reverse complement strand
TTACTTTTAAGAAAAGGAGTTTTCCGTATGATTATTTTGATAGTTTTGAAAAGTGTAAAGATTCTTGTTTACCACCTATTAGCAAATTTTACAATAAACTAAATGAGGAGCCTATAAGTGTAGAGGATTATAATCATGCATGTAAAGTATTTAATGAATTTCATTTAAATAATCTTGGTGAATACTGTGATCTATATGTAAAAACAGATGTCCTATTGTTAACAGATCTCTTTGAAAACTTTCGGAAAATATGCATGCAAACTTATAAACTTGACCCCTGTTGGTATTTTACCACCCCAGCTTTATCATGGGATGCTATGTTATTACATACTAAAGTAGCTATCGAACTGTTCACTGATTACGACATGCTTCTTTTTATAGAAAAGGGTGTAAGAGGAGGTATAAGTCAGTGCTGCAATCGTTATGCTATAGCTAACAACAATATATGTCTAATTTTAACCCAGATGATGAGATAAATTTTAATGTACCTTGACGCAAATATTTGTACGGTTATGCAATGAGTAAATATCTACCCTTAAAAGATTTTGTTTGGAGTGATAAAAATTTAACCGAACAGGATATTTTAAATTTATCAGATGAATCCGATGTAGGTTACATCTTGGAAGTAGATCTGAATATCCCTCCGATTTGCATGACAAACATTCAGACTTTCCCCTTGCCCCTGAAATAAGCCCCACCTAATTGTAAAGAACCTAGACTTTTAACTACTTGGAATCCAAAACAAAATATGTTCTCCATTATTCTAATTTAAAGCTATATTTAAAATTAGGGTTAGTCTTGAAAAAAACTCATCGAGTTTTAAAATTTTTCAATCTCCTTGGCTTAAAAATTACATAGATTATAATACTAAATTAAGAACTAAAGCTGTAAATGACTTTCAGAAGGATTATTACAAACTAATGAATAACAGCATATTCGGGAAAACGATGGAAAATGTAAGAAGAAGAGTAGATATACGTTTATGCTCAACAGAAGAGCAGGCTCGAAAGTTAATAGCGAAATCAAATTTTAATCGACGCACAATATTTTCTGAAAACTTAATGGCCGTCCATCTAAAAAAAACCCAAATCAAATTTTTGAAACCAATACAGGTAGGAATGGTAATTTTAGACTTATCAAAAGTTCTAATGTATTCTTTTCACTATGAGTACATGAAGCACCGTTACGACTCGAAAGTAAGGCTCATGTATACAGACACCGATTCCTTTATCTATGAAATAAAAACTGATGATTTTTACAGTGACATGAAAAATGATATTAACTTATATGATACTTCAGATTATGATAAAAACAACATTTACAATTTACCTCTAGTGAACAAAAAGTCATCGGGAAAATGAAGGATGAAAACAAGGGAAATATTATGACAGAATATGTAGGATTAAAATCGAAAATGTATGCCTACAAAACAAACCATAAGATTGAAAAGCGGTTAAAAGGAATTAAAAAACAAACTATAAAAATAAAATAACATTTGAGGACTACAAAGCCTGTCTTTTTAATCAAAAATTAAAATATGTTGACATGAACTTAATTAGATCCAAATTTCATTCAATACACTCCATAAAGCAAAACAAACTTGCTCTGTCCTATAAAGATGACAAAAGGTTTATTAATGATGATGGCATTACTACGCTTGCCCATGGACATTGGTCATTGATGAATTTAGACCTATTCGATGAGCAGTAAGACATAAAATCCAATGATGACACAATAATGTGATTTTTGTAATGTAAATAAAAGATTGTAATGTGAAATGGAATGCTGCTTTTGTAAATAAACAACTTACTTTGTATCTTTTGTGTAACCCTTATACTGAAATCAATTTTATAATTTGTTGTTCTCCTGTAATGTATATATATATATATATACAATTGTAATGTAAAACGCAATACAAGATGTTGATTTCTGAATAAACAATTTACTTTGTATCTTTGCTGTGTATGTGTAATCATTATACGAATTAAAATTTACAATTTGTTATTAAAAAAATGTATAATAAATATTTTTTTTTATTCTATTCAATTAAAAAAATATTTTAACTAAATGGTTATTACAATGAATAGTTATACAATTTATACTCTTTGGAAAAGGCAAAGAGTTTGCTTTAAGCACATAAACATAAATTTTTCCTTTCTTTTATACAAAATATATTTAAAATATCACTTATGCTTAACATACTAAGATAATTTGTTTGAAAGATGTATACTGATATTTATTTTTTAAAATGAAACTATTTAAACATAAATTAAACTAGAAAGCAGTATGAATAAAATTAACAATATAACCATATTTATAAAAAAAAATTATTCTTTTTGCTTCAGATTTATAAAAATAAACTTTTTTCAAAGCCAACAATGTATCCATCCGCTCTAAGCATTGAGATAATTTCTGACGTAGAATTCAGTCGCCGTCTTGTAGAATCAAGATCAGACAAGCTAAGACAAGTTCAATCGTAAACCGTTCACACGCTGATTACGAGTATTCTACGTCACATTTTTACTGTGTATGTGTAATCATTATACCGCATTAAAATTTACAAATTATTAAAATAATATAAGTGAAATATTTTTTTTTATTTCATTTTAATTAAGAAAATGTCGCCATCTGCTTCGCCTGCAAAATTAAATTCATGATATTATAAACCTAAGTTTTCTTCAGGTCTGCATGCCTTCATAGGACAATGGTTAGCGTAACTGAAAAACTATTGTCCTATGGAGACATTTTGTTCTGGGGCTGTGAGTTTGAATCTGGATTTATTATTTTTTTTTTATTTGAGCGTTATTTTTTCAATCATTTTAAAATCTAATAATTAGTGTATAGTTTAACCAATAGGTGGCGCCATGAGCACTTTAAACATTTCAATAAACTTTTTTTACACATTTAAAAAACAACTCAACTTAGCAGCAGGAGGGAAACAACTCAACAGCAGGTGAAAACAACTCAACTCCCCCCATCAACTCGAAAACCAAAACCATAGCAGGAGGGAAACAACTCAACTCCACGCAGCATCCACAGAAGGGAAACAACTCCGCGCCTGTGCCTGCGCCTTTACCGCAGAACCGGCTTTTCTTACCTACTAGCACCTGTGCCTTCGCCTGCGCCTGCGCCTGCGCCTTTACCGCAGAACCGGCTTTTCTTACCTACTTAAGTGAAAATGTTTAAAATTTTTTATCCCTTGAGCAATAGGAAACATATATAAGCCGACCTCTTTAATTTCACTTTAAATTAGCTCAAAAAATTCTTGACTTATACGCGTAAATGTGCGGTATAAATTGCCTGGAAGGTATATGTATACAAATTTTTACGTATAAGTCAAATTTAATTTATACTAAATCTGTTATAGTGAGTTATTTAAGTTCCAATAAATCTCTTATTTCTTATTCAACAATGCCGCATGAAAATTAGCACCAATGCCAACTGCCCACGAGGCCCTAGTATTTTTCAAAACTTCACTCAAAACCACAAAGCTGGAGCCTAAACTGTTTTTGATTTTTGATTTAAATTTGTGTTTGAAAGTCATATCTGTTAAAGGCTTTTAGGACGAAATGATAATTTCCGTGTAGTTTTGCAGGCCTCCCAGGCTCTTTACTTAGTAAGTGGATTCACGTGATCATTTCCCATGATTCCACAGTGTTCATGCACAAATTCAAAAGAAACTTTATGAGCAAGACCTTTCAAAATCAGTCATGGAAAACATTTATTCGGACTGATAGAGTTCATTTTTATGAATTTTATATTTGGTGAATTTGGGGGGAAAAATCAAAATAATCAGTATGTTTTATTTTTTTAAATTTTTTATATAGACACTAATTTAAGAAAGCAACTCATTTTTAATGTTGTATTAAAACATGCATTCTACTTCAACAATAAATTTTACTTTTTGCCAATAGAAAAAGTACTAGATTTGAAAAAAAGAACTATGTTTCTCTTATTAACACTCAACTTTTCCTGAAAACAAAAAAATTTAGATTCACTGTACCTTAAAGGATATCGTGAATCTAATTTCAAACATTCTAACATTCAAACAAACTAAAAATAAAGTTCCATAACTTTAAGGAATTTACTAAAGATGGAATTTTTTTTTTGACGGACTATCCGTACGAAGTCTAATTTTCTCAATCTATATAGGATGTGTCTTTAAAAAAATGTTCTTTTTCCTTCTATTTTTTGTCCTTCATACTTACCGCCATCGAAATTAACTTAACTTCATTCTATAGATAAAAGAAGCCTGTGAATAGTGAGTGTTCCTTTTATTCCTTTTTTAAGCAGTCAAAGGGGCAGAAAATTGCATTTGAATATGTGAAAAATTATGAAAAAAAATAAACCAAAGTAGCATGAGGAAAAAAATAAGTTTCAAAAGCGAGCGTAACCGTATTTGTGGCGATTGGGTGATATTTTAAAGTGACACAAAAAGTTTCATAAAAGCTAATGGCAATAGATCTCGTAATTCGAAACCTCGATGATGACACCTGAGCTAGCACCCCCTCTTCTAACTTCCACACCAACGAGAAGACATATGAGCCTCGATAGATTTAAGGAGCATCAGCCTCCTCTACACGGCGGGACTTCAACGACACTAGGTTCGAGCTCTACACGCCAGCCATGATTCCGTCACCTTGACACTAGGCCACCGCTGTATTTGTGAAGGAAAGCTTTGATTAAAGTGAAAGTTGAAGTGCTTTGTTTTCGCACACAAAGCGCAGTAGGTAACTTTGATCAGCAACTTTCATTCGAGATGATCTTAGACCAAGGGTTGACGATTGTCTTGTCTTAAGGTCCACATTGTGGAAGTGTAGCATACAAGAGGTTTGTACATTTTAAAAATGTTGCACTCATTAGACCCTTCGGGGCAACCGTCCCGTATATGCACCATCATGAAACACTCAAAGTTCCCGAACGTCACATATGCGTACAAGTGCATTTCTTCTTCCAGGGTTGATCGTCACATACCCGTGCCACTGACTCAGAACCGTTTTGAAGCTCAGTTTTTTTTTTTTTTTTGACATTAGATGGCATTACATGTTCATAAGATTTGAGATATTTGTAGATCTGACCTTCTACTTGAAATGAGAGAAATATTACTCAAATGCACTTGGATTTTGATCTATAAACATTAGGGGAATAGAATGTATCCGATTCGAATGCTTTATGACTGGTCTTGAAATGAACGTGTGGCTTTTGTTTATAGTGAAGATGATATTTTTTTTTATTTTCGCTAGTGTATTTGATTTGGGTTTTCTTTCTAGTTTTTAATAGATAATTAGAGAGCAAGAGACAAAATTTGTCTTTATTTTTTTTAAATTAAAAAAAAAAATATTATACTTTAGTTTTAAAAGGTCGACCTTTACAAATACTGATAATAAAATTTTTAAAACATTGTACTTAAACAGAGAGTGACTGAAACAAATAAAGTATATTAATATGAAGCATATATAAAGCATATGCCTTTCGTATGGGGCCGTTGGTAGCCTAGTGGTTAGAGCATCGGACTCCAGACCTGAGAGCCTGGGTTCGATGCCCGATGCCACTAAATACCACCGAGTATAGACGGAGTACGTGCTCGTTAAATCAGTGGGTCCGAAAGTCTTGTGGGCGGTCGGAGCAGAAACCACGAGTGTAGGGGGCTAAAGAATATTTCCCTCCCCTTCAGCTCCATGCCAAAATTGGGGAGGTGGAGACATGTGGTGTCGCCAACTACCGTTAAGAAGTCCAACCTGTCTCACAGGCAATGACAACTTTCATTCCTTTCCTGTGGGAAGGACACGACAACAACATGCCTTTCGTATAATATACAGAATAATATTGAACAACGCGTTTATATTTCGGTATTTTTATGGATTTAGGCTTAACCGCAAAAGCCCTTTAAGCCCTGGTGGTGCGCACACGTATTAACTAACCGGAAATGTTTGGTTAATTTTGCACCTGAAAAAGGTATCAAGTGTACCAATATATACCAGAGTATTCTGGAATAAGAATTACTTAAAGAATGCTAAAGGGGATATTATGCAGGGTAACAATATTTCTATTAACTCTAATGACATTAAAAGCAGTAAATATTTTTCCAGTAAACATCAAAATAGTAAATTCTGCAATAAAAAAATGCACTTTTACAAAAGATGTGGGGACAATAGATGTAAAACGATAAATAATGATCAAATCAAAGATAATTCTAAATTTACCTTCTGCAAGACATTTAATTGTATTTACTCATTGACATGTAAACTATGTCATTTTAAATATATTGGACAGACTAGTAACAAAATTAATATTAGAATTAATCAACATAGATCAGATACAAAAACTTTAATAGTATAAAAAATTCAAATAAAATAGAAATTAGACACTTCCATACACATGGTTTTGAAAATATTGTGCTCAATATTATTAAAGTAGTCCCTAATGTTAAAGATAGACTATGGTGGGAAAATTTCTACATTAAGTATTATAATACAATTTATCCTTATGGACTAAATGTATTATATCTAGGAAAAAATATTCTTAATTCTATTAAACAAAATTCTCAAGATTATTATTACAGTAAAGAAATCAAAAAGACTAATAAAAGAAAAACTAGAGGTAATAGGACTAAAAGGTTAAGCAGAGACGATAATGTTATTTCAAAAGGTATTAGCGATATATGTAATAGTTTCGAGAACAATTTTAATATAAAGCACATTAAATCTTTCATGTTTGGATTAAGTAAGACAGAATTATGTATTACGGATAATATACTAAATTCAGATAAATTTACAGATAGTCATGCTTTACATATCATAAGAGACATTCTCAAATTTCTGAAGCATAAACATAAAATAAATGTCAATGTAAATAAAAAATATCAAACAGAATATTGTACATTATTATATATGAATAAATCTTTTTGATAATATTAATTTTTCTAGCATTTTTAAAAAAACACATGTCAACTTTCCCAATTCATAATATCACTATTAAAAAGGCTTTTAAATATAATAAAAAATAGGTAGATCAATTTTTAACTATAATGCACCTATCAAGCAAGAAAATTTAATATGTTATTGTAATGAATTAAAGAATTCAAAGATAACTATCACCAGCATGTTATTACTGGTGATCTCAATATTGTAAAAGACAATAATCTTAGAAATATAATGAATAAAGGTACTGGTTTTAGACTTATGATATCCAATAATAATAAAATTATCAAAAATCAGTTATATATGATATTGAGCAATTCATATACAAAATTGCCATTAAATATAGTATGCCTATAGAGGCATTCACAGAGTTTAAATGTAACATTACACAACAGATTAATAAATATAACTTTAGTACAGATAATAATATCTTTTTTAATGATATTAAAATCAGATTAAAAAATTACAAAAATAAATTTATTATAGTTTATATTGATAAAGTGCCTGGAAATTTTGCCTTCATTTGTAAATACTATTATAGTTTAATGCTCAACAAACATTTTGAAAATAATACAGCTTTATTAGGTCATCAATTTCTAATAGAGAAATAAATAATCGAATTTTGGCTTTTCATAAACAATTAAAAATACAAATAAATAATAATTTTAAATTTCCACATGTATTTCTTACTCCTAAATTTCATAAAAATCCAATAAAGTTTAGAACGGTTACTAATGGTTTTAATACATATATCAGCAAATCAGGCAAAATTCTACATGAAATGTTACAAGATACAATAAATAATCTAAAAACTTCAGCCATACTTAAAAACAGTACAGAACTTATTGCACAAATTAAAGATAAAAGATATTTTCAGTATTTAGTTTAGATTTTGAAGATCTTTTTAACTCAATTAATATTGATGATATGATAAAAACACTAGTAAAAATTTCATAAAGATAATTTGTTTAAAAATGTCAAATATGATAGATTTGGTTCTCTACTTAGGTTAGTTCTAAAAGAGAATTATGTTTATCATAATGGTAATTATTATCAACAGATTAAGGGTCTACCACAAGGTGGCCCAGCTAGCAACTGTCTTGCCAATTTATATTTACATTATTTTGAAAATAGTTTCACAGACAACTTAGAATTTTATTTTTTTCGTTATATAGATGATATAATCATTTTGGCAAGAAAGACAACTTTATACCTAATATTAATTTTTATCCACAATATCTTAATTTATTACAGACAAATAGTAACAGATACGAAGCAAATTTTCTTGATATAGAAATTAAATTAAAAGATTATAAAATAGTTACTAATATTTATGATAAACGAGAAGACTTTAATTTCAATATTATAAAAGTACCGCATTGGGAAAGTAATGTGCATGTGTCTATATTCAGAAATATTGTTCTTAATTACACACTACGCAATAAATTTCTAGTTTCTAATAAATCAGAAAAAATAAAAAATTATAACATTTTACTAAATACTGTTTAATTCAAAACTACCCTATTAATTTTATTAATAGATATTTAAATAATGAAATTCTAAATAGTAAGGATTAAATTTCCATAGTTTTTAAAAGGTTTATATTATAGATTTATTATTCTTCCTAGATAGTTTTAAATACCCCCAGTTTCTAGTTTTAGATAAAATTACTTATTTAGAATATATTATAACTTTTAAACTATATTAAGAGTCTCTTAAGATAATGGTAGTATGTTTACATTTCTTATTTTATTATTTCTATTCTTTTCATACTTTTGCTAAGTGCTATTTTTCAGCCTTTGCTTTGTTTTGAAATTGTATTTGGGTCCAAAATCTGGCAATAACTTGGTTATTGTACTCAGATTTAGCGCGGGCTCTGCATTTCAGTATGCAATTTTGGGTAAGTTACCTCTTCCTTATAATGGATTTAGATTTCCTATCCATTATTTCCAATTGGTATTTGCTCGGTATTATTAACAAAAAAGGGGAAGGTTGGCTGGCCAAAAAACATGTTCAACCCCACTTTTATACAGAAGGATTTTTTGAGAAAAATTTTATGTATACTAGCTGTCCTAAGTCAGCAATGTTGATAATACTGAAGCATCCATTCTTTTGTATTTTGCTCTGTTGTTTCAATCTTTCATATCTCCTTCTAAATTCTGTTGTATTGTTATCTGGCAATTGATATTCTTTTGTGTATTGATCATGTGGTTCATCTCTCTCTTGTAGAGAAATTTTGATTATATATATATATATATATAAAAAAAAAATATATATATATATATATATATTTTTTATATATATATATATATATATATTAGCTAAATAAAACCTCGACAGTTTTATTCAATTTATTTATTGACTTATTTCATATAAAATTTATAGCTGTAAGATTATTTTATTATTGAATTACTTCAACGAGACAAATGTACCACACCACACTTTTCTACAAATTTTTTGAAATCGGAAGTGAGATTTCTTCTTGAAATACACTCATCACAACCTGCGATTTATTTTCAACCAACTTGTATATATATTTACTCTTTTTATTGTATCTATATTACTCGCTGTTGCCCAAATATAAATAATATTGTTTTAGCTCTCCGATTGTCTTGGCAAGCCGCCATTTACCCAATCCTTTACTTAGTGATGACGAAGAAAACATTGTTAAATTCGTATTAATATAGATATTTACTTTAATTATGAAAGCATAGTACGTATTTTTCTACAATTTTTCGGAATCAAACCCATTCTTTTAGTACTTGTACTTTATTTCTTATGAAAAAGATTCGAATAGAACGGCAATATTTCGCACAGTGACTCTTGTGTTATACCGTATAAGCTGTATGTAAAATATTTTTTCTAAATATTTGGTAATATTAACAATTCCATTTTGAAAAGCTTTCATGTTTAGAATTCTTTAACAAGAAATCATTCTCCAGAGGATTTTAACACTGCTATATTAAATTTATCCCCAAAGTTCCAGATAGAATCCCAATAAATATATGGCTTATGAAGTCGTGCAAAATATTTCAATTTCATTTCGTTTTCAATGCAAATATGAAAAGTCTTGGAAAATTACGAAGAGTAATTGAGAAAGTAGAAATCTTTAACGACTGGAACTGAGAATAAAAGTTAATTAAAAATTAAAACTCTATCGTTTCAATAAGGAGAAATGCTTACATCTTCACTCAATAGAACGTACGATACAGAAGAGTTTTACAAACTTATTTTGAATACCGTATCGATTGTCTTGAATATCAGCAGAAACTTTCATAATTGTAAAGTAGTTGATATTTTTATTTCGAGGAAAGAAGGGCTGTTATATACAGCCAAATAAGACGTGATCTAAATTTCTAAATGATTCCGTTATTAATTTCCCTTCTGCAGATGGCAACAGCTTGGATGCCAGTTAAATTTTACGATCAAATCGTGAATAGTAAGTTTGTTAATTTGCAATTGTAATTAAATTCTTGCAATTAAGGGCTACATAAGCCTTGAAGAATAGTTAAGATTTATTTCCATAGTCTAGTATTGATTTTTCTGCTTGTGTGAGACAAAGTTTTCTTGAAATATAATGTCTGATAATTTAGCGGCACGTATTGTTATAAATTACCTTAAAGTTGATACAAGGTAATCATACCTTCAGTGTACTGTTATATTTTTTTATTATCATACATATTTTCTAAAGTTGAAATTCATTTTTTATTGTTTATTTGTTGTAGCTTAGTATCAGATCATATTGTACATACTTTTTAAATACTCTAATTTTTATTTAAATATCTTATTTGTGTTCAAACATTTGCTTGTTTTCACCTTTAGATTATACTACCTGGTAAACCTGTTCTTCACCCGGGTGAATTGAAAATTGAAACAGTACAAATTGAAAGATACAAAAAGTTTTTAATGGTATAAATTTGCGTAAATTGCAAATTAAGCAAAAAAAAGCTTAATGCATATCTCAGCTGAACAAAAGAAACCGTTTGTTATGTTTTAAGTCTGTAGATCTGATAGTTGATATAAATGATTTTATTTATTTATAACACCCCGTGACTCTCTAGTGCGATCGATTTTTGAAAACACCTTTCTAAGTTGATCTTTACTCAACAAAAGTAACACATTATTACAAATTTTGTGTAATGAACGCTTAAAATAATGTAAATAATTTATATTGAATGTGTAATACGTTAATTTTACTTTCTGTTGTATTAATTTTATGTTAAAATTGTAATATTCGCAAGCAACTCCGTTCCTTACATTATAATGACGATTCAATGGAAACATAGCGAAATGTTGAAGTTAGAGCCACACAAGTTGGGCTTATTTTTGGCTAATACGTTGGCAACTTTGTGATTGATTGAACGGTGCAAAAGTTGCTTTGCTATAGTGCCATCTGGAGGGGAGTTGCAACAATGAGGATAGCACTAAAACCTTCTCAACAACAAAAGTACATATACATGCCAATTTTCCTAGTGATTGGCTGAACGGTGTTGGAGTAAAGTGAGGTCATTTATGCAAACATCTATTTATATATATAGTATAGGTAAAAGATTGTGAATAATCTTACGTGTAGTGAAAGGATAAAATTTGCATTAATTACAAAATAGGACATGGATGGAAATTTTCAAGTAGCTAGTTGGGTCATAAGTTCTGACATAATCTAAAACCACCTGTTGTGAATCACGCGCAGCAAATGATTTTAAATTTTGTCAATGGACATCTTCAGCATTTTATTTACAAAATATTGCCTTTCCAGCTGGTTGTTCTAAATCATCCGAAAAATAAGCACTCTCAAGAGAAGCATGTAGTAGATATTTCTCTGTATCAAAAAAAGAAGAGTACGTCGGGATTTTTAAGGTTCTTAAGCATTTGAACATCTTCAGCTTATTCATTAGTCCTGAGTCAAAGAGCGTTCTGGAATATACAAGAAACAGTCGACCACGCTTGTTGACAACAACAGCTCTCGTCAATGCAGTAAGGGAGAAAATTCATCGAAACCCTTGCCATAAGAAGATTCCTGTGAAACAGACAAATATGCTACACTCATGTCCATAAATTAAGGTTAATGAAGTTCAGGCAAAGAAAGAGACAGAAGCAAAACAAATTTGACTTATTTGTAAAGTCTATTTATTAAACAAGAGGTAAAGAGCAAAAAAGATGCTATATGTTTGACATAATTAATAAAAATGGCGATTTTTACTCCCTGGAGCAAATTTCAAAAAAGAACCTATTTACAAAAAACAATATAACATGGTTAGTGTGATGGTTAATACGGAATATGTCTCCCGGACGATGCAATACAGGCCTTACAACGCCTACGCATGCTGAGTATCAAATTATCAATCTTATCTTGGGGAATATTACACCACTCATCAAGCAATGCCCTCCGAAGTTCCGGTAGACAAGTGGGAGGGGGTTGAGGGACTGCAATTCGTCGGCCAAGCATATCCCACACATGCTCTATTGGATTCAAGTCCAGTGAGTACGCTGTCCAATCCATACGGGTGATATCCTCCGATTAAAGGCATTCGTCTATAATATTTGCACGGTGAGGAGGGGCGTTGTCATCCATAAACAGAAATTCAGCACCCACGGCGCCCCGAAACAAACGTACATGTTGTTCCAGAATGACATCCTGATAGATGTGGCCTGCCATCGTTACGCTCTGAACATGCAGGTCAATTCTGGAACCAAGAATATTTCCTCCCCAAACGAGCCATCCTGCACCACCGTAACGGTGTCGTTCAATGGTGTTCTCTTGGTGGTAACGGGTACCTGGCACTCTCCGTATGAAAGTCCGGCGAGAATCAGACTGCAAACTAAACCTGGACTCGTCGGAAAACATCACACAAGACCACTGTTGCGCTGTCCACAATGCATGCTCTCTACTCCACGTTAATCGCAGGCGACAGTGAGTTGCGGTAAGGAGATCACATCTGACAGGCCTACGAGCATATAGACCAATGTGCCCTAAGCGTCTGTACACGGTCTGCCTTGAAACTGTCGTACCGGTAGTTGAAGAGAACTGACGAGATAGGTCTGATGCTGTGCTCCGTCTGTTTCTTTTGGCAGTAACTGCCAAATACCGGTCCTCAATCGGCGTTGTAACTCGGGGCGACCTGATGTGCTGTAAATTCTACTCACATTACCATCATCTTGGAATCGTTGTCAAAGCCTGTAGATGACACTCTGGGCGATTCCAAGTTCCTCGGATACTTCCAGCTGTTTTCGTCCACATTCCATTCGTCCGATAATTCTACCACGTAAAAAATCATCCAAATGCTTCCTTTGTGCCATAACTATCCGGTTATTGCACTGAAAGTCTTTTAAAGCGATTGTGAACAATTTTACTTCCTTGCCACCATTCCTTATATACCCCTCTCTTACACTTTTGTCATTGTGACGTACTATTCGCGCCATCTGGTGGTTTCCTGTAATTTGCATATTCTTCTTCAAGATGTGTGTGATAATTCTGCAGGTGAAATTGTTATTTTAGAGTTCAATTTCTGTGTGATTCTGAATTATCCTTAATTTATGGACATGAGTGTATATATACATATACATATATATATATATATGTATTGTGTATATAATTTAAAAATAAACACACAATAGCTATAAACCTAAGATAACTAGTCATAATAGTAAAGAGTATGTTAGCCACATTAGTACTATGGCAAACTCCTGGCCTTAGGATCCAGGATTGCAGTTTTAAACAAAGTTTTGTTTCTAGCCAACCTTCACCTGTATTTTCTAATACTCTGGGCCATAGGGAAAGTAAGAAATGTCGAGAGTAGTTTAACTATTATCGAAAATAAACCAGAATCTATTAATATAAAACGATAATATTATAGCCTATAATAATTACTAGTATATGTTAAAATCAAAGCTAAAAACTATTAGAGGGAAAGAATGTAATATTTTATATTTATTCTAATATCTAAATCAACCGAGACTGTAATGTATCCTAACAATTCAAATATGACTGCAGTATGTATTCTAAAATCAAATTTATATACATTGTCCTACTTGTAGCTCCAAAACCTTAATAAAATATGTTAAAATTTGTATTGGAATGCAATTTAATATCATAATATTCTTAATAAAATTAAATTTAAAATTCAAAATAAAGCAATCATTTTAAAAAAAGTTCTTAATTCTCGTACAATTATTACGTATTAATTCGATGATAAGGAATTGGTACAGGTAGATAATTTGAAAACATAGCTTTACTTTTAAAGTTATTCGTATCAGTTAAATAATAAAATAAAATTAGTAAAAATTACCATTTATCCTAGTGTTATAGCTCATCTTCTTTCTTAAGCATTAAATAGGCGGGTACTTACGTACTATCGCAAACGTGCCAAATTTCAAGATAACTCACCAAATTGGCAGTTCTAATTTTATACGTGCCGCAGGCGCTGTAATGGCAATCATGTACTTCGTTTTGTATTTCTCAACTAACCGCCATTTTAAGACTTCGTTGATACGGCAAGCTCGAATGCTGATACGCGAATCTGGGTTTTTACGAATCCTTAAATATTATTTTTAAAAAGAATTAATAATAATAATAATATAACTACATAGAATTATTATTATATTGCTTAATATTATTGATTTTTTTTTGTTTGCTTATTAACTCTTTTATGCCGCGTTTCCAGTACTTTTTCTAATAATTTCTTTTATAATGATTTATCTCCTCTCTGTTAATAATTTATCTCTCACACAAGTACCTATTTAAAAAAAGAAATTTTTTCCCCAATTACTCTATTTTCATTTAGGATATTCATTTTACTTAAAATCTTCCAATTTATGCGATAATTAATAGTCTTAGGATGTTTTTGAAACAAAAATATCGTAATTATTTAGTTTCTCTTGTTCCTGAATTTTTTTTCCAAATAGGTATATACGTAGATTCATGTTTAAGCAATCTTTTAGGAAAAATAAGTTAGTACATTTTAATCTTAATATCAGAGCAAATCTGATTCCTTTTGTAAAGTTAAGCCAAAAATATATAATTACAATTATATAAATATTTTTTTCATTTTTTTAACGAATTTTACAAGTTAATGCCTGCGAAAACGAAAACAAAATCTCAAGAATAATTAGGGATTACAAAGGAGTTAATTAAAAGGCATTGGTTAAATTAAAGGGAAAGTTATGTAACAAAAAAAACAATGTGTTATATTAAACAAAAGTGTGCCCTAATAAGTATCTTCGCATTAAAAACAAACAAACATGAAGTTAAAATATTTTACGTTATGTTGTTTAAAACCTTATAATGTAATTTAAAAAACAAAAACAAAAATAT
Organism: Trichonephila clavata; assembly: GCA_019973975.1. NCBI lineage: Eukaryota > Metazoa > Arthropoda > Arachnida > Araneae > Nephilidae > Trichonephila > Trichonephila clavata. The sequence continues at coordinate 47,993 of BMAO01030602.1, read as the reverse complement.
AAAAACGAAATAATTAATATTTTAAGATAATTTCCGGATATTTAAATGTCTAATTAAGCGGAAAAAGCTTCTCAAATGAGTCGAATTAAAATGTATAAAAACATGATGAAAAGAAACATCAAAGCAGCCAAAATATAAATAAAGTATAACTTAATTTTTTTTAAGGAAAAATGCTATTTATAGGTTTTAAAAAACTGCTAGAGAAAAAAACATTATAAAGGAAGATTAACAGAGAAAAAAAGTATTTAAAATGTCTTTTGCAGAGTTAAAAAAATATAAAAATATCGTCTTGACTTAAACATTTGTGATTAAGATAAAAGTAACTAATTGTAGAGTGTTTATTTAATAATTACTTTTAGCTGCTTTTATTTTTATTTTTGAGAATTTTCTTTCCAAACACAAAAATTCAGAAAAAATAATTTCTCAGCATAAAATTTTGTTTTTCTTGAAGATTACGTAAAAGCTTTTGTTAACAATGTTATTTGTGAATATACAGAATGTTGAACCATTTTATAAAATTTTTTTTTTCCAAATGTACTGCATTTTTGCACACAAGCCTTTGAAGAAACTTCCAAAATTTGACGCTTGAATTAATTTTAATTCAAATTATCAAATTTTACTACAACGTTACAGAATATTTTACTCAAATATTTATTTATTGGACTTTAAACGTTTCGTTTAGCTGTAATCATTCTTAATTCCAGATTTGACGGCAATTAAAAAAACACTGCATGAAAAAAATACCCTACATAAAGATCTTATATAAATAACATTTTCATAAAACTCTTTTCGAAAATTGTTACAGGTAAAATGACTCGCTTATATGTTTGGCACTATATTTCCATATTTTTTTAAATATTCAAGTTAAAAATACAATTTTTTATGTGTTTTTTTAACGGGTCGTAACGTATTATACCATTTTAGTCATATCAAAACATCGCAAATCAAAACAGGTTGCGAAATGATCGTCATCGTGTAAACAAATAGGTTTTTGAATTTGTTGGAAAGGTGGGAACAGTTTTCCACTATTAGCAAAACATCGTTGCATTTGGCGACGTCTTTTCATTTGACGAATTTGGTTGACGGTATAGTATGCAAGTACCCAGAAATGGTAAAAAATGTCGTATAAACTTATAGAAATTTTCATGACTTTTTTTTTTTACTACGTTTCGTATATTTCAAAATTTGAAACTATAAGCCACCCATGCTTAAAATGAACCTCAAAAATTTACCCCAAATTCGAAACCTGTGTTTAAGTTTTAAAAAAACCTGTGTTTTTGTGTTAAAAAAAGTTAATTTTCAAACATATCGCCAAGGGCAGGGACATTTTAAGATTACTTGAGGCCCTGGGCCCCTACAAAAATGTAGGCCCCACCTATGACCCCTAAAAGTAGACAGTACATAGCATACACTATCAAATACTCGTACAAACAATAAGCCGGAACAAGTGGCTCACACAGGAATTTTTCAAGAGGAAAGGGGCCGAGAGTCCAGGTTCGAAACTCCACCATTCTGATATCATGCTCCAATACGCTGCCCAACATATTCTTTTGGTTTTCTCAATTTTCGGGAACAAAAAAACTGTCAAAAAATAATTATTGAATAAATAATTAGCATCAATAATAAAATTAATTAATAATAATACACATACACATAGGATTTTAATAAATAGAAGAAAAAAAATCAAGGGTTATGGGAATGGGGTCTCCCCACTGTTTTGCGAGATTGCCCGGAACAAAATAAAAGTGCATGACTTACGGTGGTATCGCGAGTTATTGAAAAGGTAACCCACGGATTGGGTAACCCCCGCTCGAGGGTAACTCTCGGGTAATTCTCGTTTCTTATTCTCCAACTGACGATTACCGGATCCGTGAGTTATGCGTGGGCAAGATGTTAAAGTCGTTGTGATTGGACACTGATCATCAAGTGACGTATTGCTTATATTTTGCGTTGTATCTTGACGTGAAACATTCGATCAGCTGCTTTTTTAACACGCTTTTGAAATGTTGGGTAAAAGAATCTATAATAAGTAAATATTGATCTACATAACGGTCTGAGCACCTTTCCCAGCGGACAAATTGAATAAATAACCAATTAAAATTAACAAGAAATAGATACTTCTAACAAAAATCAAATGTCTATTTTCAGCTTTGACATTATGAATTATTTGTTGTTACATTGTGCTCTACATTTTAAATGTTCTGATGTGACGCTGCCTGAAAATGTGGCTATCAATAGTTTGAGGGCTAAGATTCTTATTATTAATAAGTGGGGCACATGGTACAAATAAAGTTCGTAATATTATCAGAAAATGTGTTTTGCTTGTTAAATGTTATACAATAAGAATTCAAAACTCGTATTATTTTAAAATTTCAATTTATATTTTGATTGTATACAAGTATAAATATCCTAATCTATTTTTCTTTTTGATTTAAAATTTTCAGGCAACCCTTTGGTAGGTTAAAATAGAATGTAGATTATATATATAATCATTAATTTAAATAATTTCGAAAGCCTAATAATTATTTTTAATTCATGATTTCTATAAAATTTTAGAATGAAAAACCCAGTTTTTTTGTGAAGAATAAATTTGTTAATTGAATCTTAGGCCTCATTAGTCATATTTATCTAAAACAGAACATGTTACTGAACCTTTTCCAATTTCATCTAACAAAAATAATTATACTATTGGAATTAATCTGATTGTATTTGTCTCAAAACACTATATATGCACACACATTTATCAAGATTTTACAATATAGAACAGAAAACAAATGTTACATATACAAAATATTTACAATTTTTCAGTTTTACCTCCAACCTAGCAGCGTAGTTGTTAAAAAAAGTGATAGCCCGCTATCTCTGGTGGCGAAATCTGCGAGTTACCCTCCGAAATCGGCGGGTAGAATTGGTGAGTAACCTTTGGATGAATAATCCGCGGATTTGGTGCGATCCGCAATTGAGAATAATGATGTTTCGCCAACCTGCGAGTTACCTCCGGTTCGGGGATAACTCGAGGTTAACTCGCGATTGAGAATACCACCGTTACAATTGCACAAACCTGCTCGATCAACTGCCGCCTCTTGACTGAATGAGTAATTATAGTGTGTAGTGGTAGGCCTTGGCCTATACATGGACACCGGTCATCATATATAGCCAGGTGACATATCGTATAAAATTCTGAGTTTAACGGAAAATACAACTGGAGATAACATTTGATTGTTAGAATTATTTGAATCATGATCTTATTAAGGTTGAGTCGAGGACGAGACGAGGTACCATTGTAGCCGAAGCCCTGTCCCAGTTGGCCCATACCTTAAGATGTCCCTGGCTATGATGGATAAAATGTTGCCAAGCTGATAAGATGGGAGGATATTTTCCATTTAAATTGATGTAAAATAAAAAGAAAACCAGTTAAATGGCAATGACGATGGATTTACTTCTGATAACCTCAACACATTTTTCCAAACAATTGCAATTTCGTGCACTGTCTGTGTGCATTTTCTGTGAGCAGTTTGTTTTTTCTTTTTTGCTTAGAAAGTAATTGAGTACAGAAACTCGTATAAGCAGTGACGTAATGGTGGATATTCCCTCCCCCCTTCTCCTGCAAAGTCAGGTTTTGCCTTTAATATTTTATAAATTGGTTTAATGCGTACTTAACTTTGAGTTCCCTAGAGTCATGGGCCATCTCGCGAATCGGGGGTGTACGTTACGTCACTGCGTATACGGCAAATTTCGAATTACATGTGCTTATAACAGTAGGAATGTTCTGCACACCTCTTAGTAAACTATCTTAGTTCTCCACATCCCGTGGCCTTACAGTGGGTCCCAAGTTATGTTGGGTACCCAGGAAATGAGAGAATCAACCAAAAAGTCAATCAGGGAGCCGAGTCGTCTCAACCGAAAGTCCCCTTGATTCTCTGAAGAGCAAAGAATATTATTTACACATTAAATGACAAATATACAACCATGACCCCCCCCCCAAAAAAAAAAACCAAGAGCCTTGGAAAGTCATGGGAAACTCTGGCTACTGTGGGTCCAATCCTGAGGTCCTTGGAGGGAGCTGAGGCAGTTTCCTGCTTTCACTTAACCACCCAACATGACTTTTTGGGAGTATAACTCCACTGGCTTGGCCTGGCTGCTGACGAGAACTGCCAACTCTGTGGGCATGCCAGAATGGATGGCAACCACCTGCTCCAATACACTAAACTCAAAGAACACTCGGCTAACGACATCGTCAGTCGGTACTAGGAAGCTCGGCGTCAAAGCTGGTCAAAAAGCCAAGCACGGGCGTTGGATAAATAAATAAATAAATATTTGTGAATAGTAAGGAAAAAGCTCGGGAGCAGATGAAAAACATTTTTAACGAGAAATTGCCAAAACCAAAAGAAAAAAATGTAAAAGTAGCTTGTAGTCGTACACCTGTGTTTCATACCCTGTGAAAAGGAGGGAACTTGCTGCGTGATGATCGAATGCATTCAAATATTCAACTGAGTGGAATAGAAAGAAAGTCAAATTCTTTAAGTCCCGTACTTGAAAGAATTTATATAATATATATAAGCGACTCAATAAATATAAATAGAATATTAATTTCATTCGAAACATATAATGAAATAAAAAATTAAAATAGATTCGTCATGTGTGATTAACGAACAGTTAAGAAAAACTACTTTTTCTAAACTACATTTTTTCGGAGATTTGTAGATCCTTAAATAAGTAGACCCACCTACTTCAAATTTTATCATCAGTTCAAGCCTAGTGCCGGTGAAGACCCGTCGTCTTGAGAGGGCTATTGTTCGTTAAATCTGCCCAGGCTTAAACATCCTTCCATTGGTGTTGTGTTAATGTTCGGAGGGGGGATACCAGCTCGGTGTCATCCTCATCACTAAAGCATGGTTCAAAATTACCAGTTCCGTCGCCAATAGCCCTTTTGATTCTTTGCAGTGCGACGAAAATATAACTCTGACTCTACCTCGGCATTATAAAAGTTCCAAAAATTTTCGGTTATGCGCTGAAAAATATACGAAATTTTACTAGAAATGTGGTTTTGGGGGGGGGGGAATACTCAAACGGGGACAGTCATTGCTAAAAAAGTTTTGAAAAGAAATAACTGTGAAATGTTTTATTTGTGTTCTGTATAATAGTAGAAGGGTTTTAAACTTCAGGTTTATCTCACTGTTTTATTGCAAAATTCACAGTACCTTATGTGAATAGAATCACTGTTATTTTAAGCAATTTCATATAACTAAGATGAAGTACCTTATTTTTTGTAAAAATTAAAACATCTCTTCTCTTGAAGGTCATTTCAAAAATAAATAGCAAAAAAACGTTTTATAATTGAAAAAAATTGAAAATATGTTCATAGAAACTTTTGATACAGAATGAGCCCCTTTTATGGTATTTTTTGCTCATTTTACTAATAATAATTTATTTTTATTTTCTTAATTTTAGCAATATTTCTTAAAATATACTAAACAAATCTAAAAACAACAACAAAAAAATCCCCATATCCATTAAAAAAAAATGGAATACCTTAATCAATTTTACGATTTTTTTTAAATGAAAGCACTTACTAGAAGAAATTCTTTATTATATTAACCAATGGGTAACATAGAAGCTTTAATTTTAAAGGTACTGCCTTCTTTACAACATGTAAGCGATTCCATTGATCATGTTCCTTTAAAAGCGTTTATTGGGAAAATTGAATTTATTTTAACCAATCAGGATCAAGTATAATTTTTACAACACCGCCTACTAGAGAACATTTTTTCCCCCAGTTTTATTGCTAAGCCTCTGATCGAAGCTCTGTGATTGGAAAGAAATCCCAACTATTTCAACCAATGGTAGAAAAAAATTGTCATAAAATTTAAAGTACTGCCTTTTTAAAAGCCTTTACTCAATCATATTGCTCAGATACAAGCAAATACCTCATTGGATGCCTATTATAAGTTTCAACCTATGAATCAGTTTTAAATTTTATGGAACATCCTCCTTTTCAAAATTTAAACAATCTTATTGTTCAGATTCGTGTGAAAGCTGTCATTGGTTACAAGCAACATTTATTTCAACCAGTGTTATTACGTATTAACTTCTGTTTTCAAAGTTCTGACTTCTGAACATGATCTGATCAATTTTATTGCTCCTTTTCATACGAGAGCATTCATTGGATGTAAATCACAATAGTTTTAACCTATCTAGATCAAATAGTTTTATAGAACTGCCTTCTCGGCAACAATTTTTTTTTTGTTTTTTTGTCGATTCTGATTGCAGCGCTCATTGGATTAAGTCAAAATTATTTGGTTGAATTGTCGAATCAGCCACTTATCCCGCCAACTGTTTTCTCGCCAAATTGATAAAAGCGCCAAATCTGGTAACCCTTTTGATATTTTTGTATCAGTGAGGGAGAAGTCAGATTGTGTTGTAGTAGGGTTGCTACTCCAAAACACAACACGTAAAAGCGCGCCAAATTAGCGATTTTTCATAATTTGGCGGACCATTCAGCCTTTCATCCCTTCAATGGGTCGATAAATCGAGTTCCCAAGCTTGCTTGGGAACTTAACACTGGGGGTTTCGCGCCAGGCTGACCATCTGACCAGAACGTCTGCACATACACAGCGCTTAAGGTCACGTTAACTGAGATTGGCAAAGTAGGCCTTGGCCCTCATGGGCTGTTGCGCCACTGAGTTAAGTTAAGAGAGATAATGTTTTATCCACTTCTCTGTATAAAGCAACACAAGATCTATTTGCGTCAAACCTCATAATTTTAAACGCTGATCAAGTGACGTGGACGATAGCAGAGCTGGCATTTCCTCTCTTAACTAGGGGAAACCGGGAAAAGATGTGACTAGGTTAACAATTTTTTGTTTATTAATTTATTTTTAAGGATAGTAAAATTAATTTTACATGAACTGTTAGAGTAGTCTTTGTAGTATTAAAATAAACTACGATTTAATTTTTCAAATAAAAAAAGTAAAGATAATTTTGTTTTTCATAACTTTAACAAATCGTTATCTTGCCCCAATACTGGGGCAAGATGACTTTGGCCTTGGGGCAAGGTGACAACACTGAAAAGGGTTGAACATATTTTATCTTTTGAATATGTTACATAAGGGCCGTGGGTAGCCTCGTGGTTAGAGCATCGGACTCCAGACCAGAGGGCCTGGGTTCGATGCCCGATGCCCCTAAATACCACCAAGTACACACGGAGCACATGCTCGTTAAATCAGCGGGTCCGAAAGTCTTGAGAGTGGTTGCAGCAGAAACCACGGATGCAGGAGGATGAAGAATATTTCCCTCCCTTCCAGTTCCATGCCTAAATTATGGAGTTGGAGATAGGTGGTGTCTCCATCTATCGTTAAGAAGTCCAACCTGTCTCACAGGCTCTGGAAACATTCCTCCCTTCCCTTCGGGAGGGACTCGACAACAATAACAACAATATATTACATGATTTAACAAATGATAACTGTTTCTTACATCTTACAAAGTATCACACTAAGCGTAATGCATTGTAACGTAATGTTGAAGTGTTTAGTTGTGCTGCTAACAATAGTCACCAATAAAAATGCCATTTTCATAATTGGAACATTCCTCATGCCACCACTTTTGGCATTTACAGCACTGGATCTATTCTTCTGTTGGAGGGCCACAATATTCCTCTTCACAAGCAGGAAATCTTATAACACCGTTCTTTGAATTTGATGCAACTGAAATGTTTGGCCTGTATTTTATTTCATAGACTTAGGCCTACCGGAACTTAGTTTGAGTTATTTTACTCCCCTTTCAGCTTCACGAGCTCCTTTTCTCTGTTTTTTTTTTAAACTTCCTGTTATTCCTTCTTCTTTTCCCTTTTTCTAACATTTCTTTGATGAGTGTACTTGTAAGAATGCTTGAGCTCAGTTTTTTGCTTTTTCTTTTTTTCTCCCATTATGTTGCTTTAGACAATGGTTTGAAATAAAAAAAAACACTGACATGCTTCTTTGGTGCATCGTAATCAGCATTTGCCATAAGTTGCGGTTCTTCTGGAGGGTTTATACATTGGTTTCCTACTAGGGACTGAGGATTAGCACTATTATTCTTAGTTTCATCGCCACAGCATCATGATCAGTAGCTTTTGCTGCAGCATAGTCATGTTCGCTAAACACAAGAGGATTATGAGTCTCGATACCACATTCTTTAAACCCTATCAACGGCATTTCAATTGTAGCTGTTTTGATGTAAGTGGTACTCAAAGGCTCCCCAATATTTTTGTCTGTGATAGTTTGTTCTGGATGAGTGACCATGAAGTTGTCACATGCTTGGCTATAGTAGATTTTTAATTAGTCGAAAAATGACATAACAAAGGGCTGGAGACGATGTGATGTGTGAGTTGGCAACCCAACCATGATGTTTTTCGTTCTAGAATATAAGATATCCTGCAAAGTTATATGAGTTTTGTGATTGTCAATAATCAACAGAGTAGGAGATTCTTTGCTTGGCTTCATCCGAAGATAAATGTGCTTCAAAAAAGAGAAAAAGCTGTCCTCTTTGTTCTAACCGTTATCACTATAGCGGCTTACAGTTCCTGGTGGGGCTCTTTCTACAAGCTCAGGCAGCATTCTTTTTCTTGCAAAAAGTCAGAAAAGGTGGCTGGTAAAAGCCAGTTGTTCTAATGCAACAAATTATTGTTGCATTTCTTCCTCTTTAGGAGGTAGGAGCTTTAGCGGATGGCAAAGACATCTTCCTCTGGTAGCCCCGTTTCGAACGAAACATTCCCCAATCCAGACAAACACAAAGGCAAACAAGTGTTTATAGGATTTAATAGAATGGACAACATAGTTAGCTTAACAAATTCCGAGTACGTCCTCTTGCCCCAGCCTATGTGTTTAAAAATATTCGTTCTAGTTATATCTAGTACGAATGCAGTTTTCTTGAAAACATGAAATTCGCTAAGCTTTTATAAGAATACTCCAATCTGCTGTTATTTTATTGTAGATTTGTTTACCTCGATTTTTATCTGCGGGGCTTTGAAAAAGTAAAGGTCCCCATTCCGATATCTTTCCAGTTCGCAGTGCCGACACAATTAGGCATTCTCAATTCATCTTAGGGTTGGCAGTCCAATGTCCTCACCTTACAGAACATGCTTGTGTAGTTACACTCAAATAGAATAAAGCGTGATTATATTATGGTACACAATGTTCATTGTTTACCTGTAAACAATGGTGTAGCTAGTTCTGAGTGGGCCCCGTATCAAAACTCCTTCGGGCCCCTATTTTTGAAACGAAAGCCCTCTTACTAGTACTGCAGTTACACATGTTGGGGCTCCTGCAGCTTGAGGACCCGGTATCATTGATAGGAGGTAGCTATGCCTCTGCCTCTTAAATTGCCTTGAAACTTTGTTCTTCTTGTTCGCTTGATCACAAACGCCCTTGGATGAATCATATTACAGTACATGTTTTGAGGTATAGATCTATTAAATACTTTTGATACTTTTAAGTATTTGTACTGCGTCTTACAGGACTTATAATGTGTATCTGTGTGCACTTAGCACTAGAAAGACAGAAATTTAATAAATACCTATATTGCTTAAAATCAGTCAAAAGGACTTCATTGTGAAAGAATAATTAATTCGTAAAGAAATGTGTTTAAAATTAATTTTTAATATTTTAATACTATTTACAGTCATATAACAACTATTAGTAAATATTAACAATAATAAAATTTACCACTTGGAGAAAAAAAAACATTCTAAAAAATTCTAAGAAATTGTGTCATTATATATGTAATTGCTTTTCTAATTGAAATTAAAAAGCAGTCAAATTGACTTCCTTGAGCTATATAGTGCTAAAACACAGTGGCCATGTCCGATGTCAAACTTATTAAATTCACTTCACTCTCCTGCCAACTATTCCACTATAAATGGTTTAAGCTTCGTTATTAGCTTGCACCAAGTAGGATCAGCTAGTAGTAAACCAATTTGTGTTTCTAAAGGTAGTAAAAAAGGATGAAAATTCATTAGCTATATTTAGCAAAATACGAAGAATTAGAAAAACTCTTTGTAAGAAAAATATTATTTTTCATATTTAATCTGTAACAAAGTTTCTAAAAGTTTTAAGAACGAAACGCACATTTAGCATTGAAAAATTGCTTACTATCTTTAATTTATCTAAACATCAAAATCCCTAATTATTAATTTACGAAATTCAGAATGTATCATTGTAGGTTGTTTTTCTTTCTATTTGCAATTAAAGTTTTCACACCTTTAATTTCGAAGTAAACGTAACAATATTCATTTTCATTGAATGCAGTCTTTTGATACGTATTAAATGCAACCCACAGACACATTAATACGTTTTATTCTTCTGCCAAGTAATTATAATGGCCGTTAAAGCATCTATTTTCTGAAAAACCCGTCATATATGATTCTTTCAATTCCACATATACCTGTACTTCGCTTGCATTTCTCATTAAAATATAGCTGTAAGCAATAGTTCTATTCACTTTTACTTAAAGGAGCCGACATAAATGCTTTTCTAGCATAATGACTTTGCTTTAAACTATTGATGTAATTGCATGTAATCGAAACCCTATTTTTATAACGTAATGAATCTATTTCTAAGACTGAGGATGTTAGATTTTAAAGAAATTAAGTATTTCCTGGGGTAAGGATTTGCAATAATAAAGATATTTCCCATACAATAAATAAGGAAATAGCCACTGAAAGGCTCACAACTGAGCTCCTGACACATTAAAATGTATAAATTATAGTCAAAGCCGATCTGTCACACTACCTAAAGCAGATATAAAGGGTTTGAGGCGGTTAGGGACATTACTAGTAATCACATACCAACTCAAACAAGAAAAACATGTGTGGTGACCTATAGTCACCCCTTACATTCGAACCCTCCTGTCTATATGAAAACCCGGCTAGATGTGTAGGAGGAACTAAGTAATCCATAGACATTATTCCAATCTAAACTGATTTATTATTTCTTAGTTTTTATTAAGAAACAGACACAACACAATTCTAATTAAGCTATATAAACGATGGTAGAGTGCAGAGGTGAGCTATACAAATGTGGAGATAATATTACAGAACTTCATCTAACTCTAAGCTAGCTTAAACGCGCACATTTACAACTATGCCTCACACTAATAATCAGCTTTTACTTAATCAAATTTACAGTACCTTATTCCTCAATGTTTCGGTTCCTTCACGGAGAACTTCATGCACTATCGTTAGCTGCATCAAATGCCGATGGCTCCGCGCTCCGTAATATTTAATTACACTGCTTTTCAATCTTGAATAACCACTTCTCTTTGCCCACATCAAACGTATCAACCTCGCTTAACTTGTCAACAACTACGTGTTGACAGCTCACTCTCTTCACTTTACTTTACTTCACTTCATTTAACTTAACTTCTTACTTCACTCTCCTTCAACTCACGAAAACCGAATTTATATAATATTCCTCATTTACATAAATCACATTTGGTTTCTCGATGAAGGTTGGTTGAAATAAATATTTCGATTTAAAGATAAAAGAAGAAGTTTGTAGAAATCCGTATAGATCCGTCACACATGTTTGTCCCATTTAATTCGACCAGTATAGTATAGCCAAATTTACCATATGTTGCTTGTATATTTTACATGATTATTTTTGCACGGTTTTCTCTAAGGAACATATCTACCGTGTAAAAATAGAGTTAAGAGTATACGAAGGATAACAATAGACACTAGACGGGACTTGGATATTCCCTTCGCACTGAAATGTATGCAATTCCCTGTAAGATTTACGTTTGCAATAACTGTTAATAAATCACAGGGACAGAGTTTTGAAAAAGTCAGTTTATGTGTAACATCGAAGGAAAAACCATCTTTACTCATGGGCAATCATATGTCGCTCTGTCAAAATGTAAAAGCCAAGACGGAATAAACATTCAGTGTAATTTAGAGGAAAAATTGATTTAGAACTTTGTTTTTGAAGAGGCACTATAAATTGGAGTACAAATTAAAATGACGTGAATTTTATATTTTTTTTCCTGCCTACAATATATTGAGGGGAAAAAATAGAATTACAAATAGATGTAAATTGAAAGTTTACATTTTGAGCAATGAGTATGAACATTTGTATAATTTGTACAATCAAAGTTGGTTTGCCGTTAGGCGGACAGTTGGTAACTCCCCTAATACTTTTTTTAAAAAAATATTTAGAATAGGTCTCTCGAAAAATTATAATTGAATTTATAAAAAGTAAATAAAGAGAACATTTTTTGAAATTTTATTATTATTATTATTATTATTTATGGAAAAATAGAATTACAAATAGATGTAAATTGAAAGTTTACATTTTGAGCAATGAATATGAACATTTGTATAATTTGTACAATCAAAGTTGGTTTGCCGTTAGGCGAACAGTTGGTAACTCCCCTAATACGTTTTAAAAAATATTTAGAATAGGTCTCTCGAAAAACTATAATTGAATTTATAAAAAGTAATTAAAGAGAACATTTTTTGAAATTTTATTATGAAATAATATTTAAAATATATGTTTGTGAATATATATATATATATATATATATACAGTGTTTTTTAAAGACGAATATATTACAGTAATAGTATAAAAACATTATTTTTGTGATCAGCTTCCCGTATTTTGTAAAGAACCGTTTTTATTTTTTCATTAGCACGTGCTCTTCTCATGTACATTTCAAATTAATGATATTCGGATAGTTACTTATAAATTAATATAATATTTACATCAAAAGGTTTTTTTTTCTTTTATATTTATACAAAAGAAGGTTCTGAAATACTCGAAAAAATATTTGGCGAAAAATATATGATAATGTACCAATGATTTTAAGTGGAGACTTCAATATTAACTTTGCAGATGGTAAAAATCTACCACTAATTGCATTTCTAAATGAAACACTTAATTTAAATATGTCCAATGATCGAAAACTCAGTACTACAAAATATAAAACGACGATCGATGCGGTTTTTACACGCGATACTTAGATAAATTTGAATCAAACATTTTCCTTTCTTACTTTAGTTACCATACGCCTATTGTATCCTTTTTAGAACAAACTGAAATAATTGAAAGTGAAACAGTCTAAGTATTGTTGAAATTAATTATGACAATGATGCAAACAATTAAAATAATGTTATAAAAATCAAGTACATTGAAATTTAAGTAAATACAAATACTATCCATAACTAATATGATTGTATATATTAATTGTTACTTCAATTGAATTGTATTTATATTTTGTCATGATCTTGTAGAGCCCGTAATATATTTGAATAATAAAAACCATATAAACATGCATTTAGTTGTAGCTCGGAGTGTCAATAGATGTGAAAACCAGATTGATATTGATAATTTTAATTCAAACATTGTGAAATTTCAAATTTTAATACTAAAAGTTCTAAGTTTTCACTTCTATCGGCAGTCTCTATAACTGCCAATTTTTTTTACATACATGCATATACACTCATCTATGTAAAAGAAATACGTTCTAATAAACTTAACTTTGTTAAATATATGGTTTTCGGGGGAGGGTTATTTTTTAGCATAAAATTCTTTTAACAAGAAAATATATTTCAGTCCTCTAATTTTCTTGTAAAACGATTTTCATTACAATTTTAAATTTTACAATTTATAAAAAAAATTTTTTTTTAAATATTTGTTCTTAGTATCTATTCAAACAAATATGAAATCCTGGTAATTATTGTACTTCTTTTTTTGAAATGTGTAAAAAAATCTAATTAATAAATGTTTCTAATAGTAAAAACAAATATTCTGCTCACATATTTCCAATTACCGTCTAAGCAATCTGATGATAATTGGATTAAAAACAAATAGTTAAGACTACCAAACGTGAATTTTAAACTAGTTTAAAAATCTCGTCACGTATTTTGTAAAAGTAAAATACATTAGGATAAATGTAGAAGGGAATGTTAATCTTAAACTACGTTTTCTTTTGTTTAGAGAAATAATTTGTAATGCAAGAAAAGTATACACAATCAGAGAAAAACGGAAAAATACAAATGTAAACGGAAAAAAAAATACATTCTCTTTTACAGAATGAGAAGAAAGCACATTCCTTTTAAGAATAAGATTAAAAGTGGTAATAATATATAATGTCATTCCCTTAAACAGCGAGTGTTATGAATTAGTAAAAAAAAATAAGGGCTACTTTTTATGTAATATCTTTTTACATTGTAAAATAATTTCTTTAATACTTTAACTTATTAACTTTATAAACTATTTTTTTATTCAATTTTGTCTAATTTGAAGATATTGTGAAATGATATAAAACTAAGTATGTAAGCAAAACTGCTCAAAAGATTTAGAATATATTGTGAAATCTAGATAAACCTGATTTTGGACGATATTTGTATGAACTTGAAATAAAAGAGAAAGTATATTTCCTTTTGGAGCACTGTAATATGAAAATCGTGTTTGTGTGAAACGCGTAAAATCTATTGGTTTAAATTAAACGGGAAATCGTTATAGTCATTATCTGTTTAGTTATAAAAGAATCGTTACCTATTATGAAAAAGAGCAGGGAAAAAAATCACATTCAATGTACGAGTATTGTAGCAGTGAAAACGATAAGAAAAAAATGGTACTAAATGGCAAAATCAGCAACCCTAGATGTTATTTTTCACATAGGGGCTCAAAAAATAAATGTAGTGGGAACCTTCAGAGTGACATAATAAGTCATTTCATACTGTTAATTATTTTTTAAATCTAATCACACAATTAATTCAGTTTCAAAATATTAACCCCTTAAACGGTCAATTTTTTTACTCAAAATGTTCCAAAAAAATGCATATTTTCTTATAGTATTTAATTAAGCATAATACTTAACATAGAATGTGAAAAAGGACGAATTTATTTTTAATTATTAATTTTAAAGTTTTCACAATATTTTTATTTTATAATTGTAGGACCCCCCCCCCCCCTAAATTTTTTTTTGGCCTTTTATAAGTACACAATGAAGAATGTTTCATACTTCTTAAAATAGTTTATCACATACATACAAAAAATTTCATGTTCGTACCTCTTTTTCAAACGGCTTAGGATTCTGTGTGTGTGTATATATATGTGTGTGCGTAATGACTTCCTCCAGCTTTTTTTGAATTAACTCCTTTAAAATATTTATAATCCCTTGTGGTGCAAGACTAAGGGGATAATCTTAATCTTAATCTAATTGCTCGCGCACATTTGCAACCAATCACGACTCCCTTTAGAAAGCAGTCGCACGATCTTCACCGCCAGTATAAAAAATCCAGGGCGTTGTGTGCCCACTCTTTTTGTTCTTTGTCTGCTTGCCAAGAACATGTCCCCGTCGCTGCTGTTTGTCGCTTCTACTAAGTATTTGTTTTCATGCGTATTCGTTAATTATTCTAAATGAGCTTGAATTTCATGTATCTGTGCACATAAATAAAAGATTAAATTCAAAGAAGAAGTAGTTATCTGTGTATCAAAAAAATCCCTATTGACAAGTATCCATACAAATAACCAACAGAAATAGGCATCGACTACACTATTATAAATATACACTCATAGATAAAAAAAATTAGCGCACCAAGAAGTATTCGCCAAAATGAAACAAAATTTTACATATGTACTTTGACTACTTTGATGTAAGTAAATGATTAGAAAATTAAAGAAAAAGGATCATTTATTTCAGAGAAAAAGGCAAGAGATCGGAGCATTTAATACCCTGTTGAACCCTCTCTAGCGCGAATGCACAATGCGATACGACCGGACATTGAGGCATATAAGTTGTGTATGATGTCTTGAGACATTTCGTTCCATATTTGCAGTAACCTTGCCACTAGTTCGTTCAAATTCGTGGGATGCCCAAATTGCCGCCCAAATGATCCCAGATATGCTCGATTGGAGACAAATCTGGGGATCAGCTCCTGGGAGCCGTTGCATGAGTGACAACACTAATTGACGTCACTAAAGACAACCTGGTTGAATTCCGCTGGAGTCCAGTTTCTTCGAGCGTGGCACCACTTCAAACGGAGGCGTCGATGGGTGGGCGTCAGGAGCAGCACACGTAATGGGCGCCGGGATCCCAAATGTCCTTCAGCCAGGCAATTTCGAATGGTTCGAAAAGACACAGGTGATGCTACCTGCACCCCTAGTGAAGATGCTACCTGTGCCTGGATGGCGGCCGATGAAGTTGTTTACTGTACGCATGCATTTCTTACGATGTGGCGGTCTTCTCAACCACTGGTCTGTCGATGGAGTCCTGTGAGCTTGGTCTTCGTGTAAATGACATCTCTCGGATCCACTGGTCCCAATACCTCTCACAACACAATCAGAGCGGCCTGATTGACGAGATACTCGCCTAGCTGACCACCCAGCTTCCATCATGTCGATGATTAATCTCCCCCTCTCAAACTATGACCGCTGCTCATATTGTCTTCGAAAACGGCGTAATGGCATGTACACCTCAGCGCTTCCTTTGTAAGCGATTCAGCACATTCAAACAAGCTTTGGTTACCTGTTTTATACTCCACGGAGAGCGACGTTAAACGCCGTGTACCGGCTGTACGTAATGCTCAATCACGCTGCATTTCTAATCATTTGCATATCTCCCCGACATGTACCTTCATGCTAAGTTTCATTACGATCTCGTAATTATTTCTTGGTGCGCTAATTTTTTTGTCCTTGATTGTATATATATATATATGCACGCGCAATTTGAAGCATGATGTAGTTCTAAGTCTCAAATTGCAATGTGGACACAGATAATATCGGCTTTTTTTATTACCTTCTTTCCATTTTCATTTATTCTTAACCAACGAATTGCACATTGCCTTGCCAATCCCTGTTCTTGACCGAATATTTTCAAGAATTTAAATGCCTGCCTTCAAAAGAAAATTCCCACCTTCACCACAAAGAAAATCCCGCATAAGAAGTACTTCAGTACCATGGAAAAACTGCATCCCTTAAAAATACTATTACTAATGGTATTACTATGAGAATAAAAAATATGAGCAAATCAAAGTTAGAAAGAAGAGAATATCAGTGGGGGCAGCGAATGGGCAAACCAGTTACGACAAGCTTTCAGTAGCCCGCACGGTGTACGGGCAAACCCTTTAAGAGGTTAATCTATACCGGCAGCGGAAAAAAAACATATTTGAGCTTGAAATACAAAAAAAATCGATGTTACCATTTAAATGTGTTTAAGTAATAAAATATAATTTTGCTGTATAAATTTAACATGGCAATGACTTCCGATTGCTTATGCAATTCGAGTCTCGAACTCATATTGTTTGAAGCAGACCCTATCACATTGCATATATTGCTGAATGTAAAGAACAATTTTTTCCTTTATACAATTCAAAAATCTAAAACTTTGATTATTAACTTTAAAAAGAATAGTTTGTATTTTAAATCTTCATTAAGTATTAAAATAAGACCAGTGGTTCACACAGGGAGGTGGGTTCAGGGGATCTGTACTCGACCTATCACTTGATTTCTTTCGATTAATTATAAACTAATTACTTTTTATTTATTTTATTGATTAATGTTAATTATTTTTATCTAATTTATCTTTTACAGTTTTTGTTCCCAACAATCGATAAAATGAAAAGAGAATCTTAGGTGACTTACTTGAGAATGATATGAGAATGAAGAACTTTTAATCTTCCCCACCCCTCTAAAAATTCCCGAGTGTGCCACTGAATAAGACCATTCATAAAATGAATCAGCCAGTGTAATTACCAGCAAAATTCCTACATCACCAAAGGATGGCGCTGCAAAAGGACGTTTTGTGTTCACAGTCATTTTTGTAACCAGGTAAATTATGGGTATGACTATTATATGTTGCAGTTGTGTAATTTCCGAACTTCTACCATCAATGTCGTTATAGCGCATTGGGTTTTCTTTCTTCTGCCGGCAAGTTCAAAGTGAGATTCTTGATAAAGATTTTGAGCGCACGGATGTAGGACCAATAAAAATGTATCGTCAGTTATACTTAGCGTATAAGTCTGATGTTCTGAAAGTAGGACCAGTAAAAATGTACTGTCAGTTATGCTTAGAGCATATGTTTGATATTTTGAGCAAACTGACGGCATATCTTTGGTGTGGGGATTTTTCTGAAGATAGTCAAAATGCCCATGACGAACATGATGTCTGCTTGGACTGGTCATTCGCAGTGGTGTAACATACTCCCCTACATCGAGGAGCGGCAGGATTCTAAGGAGCCCCAAGTCTGACTGACGCCAAGGACATATTTACCAACCAAGCAAAATCTGACTTTTCAGGGGGGGGGGAGCAATATTCTCCGTTACGCTAATGACCATCCACCATGGATGTCGTCTTTTTGAGGAATAGAGACAATAATAGATTCTACTGAACCATAGCTTTTAGGTGACACCTCAGTAACCTCGTTCGATTATCACTTTTCCTGAAAGCAACTGTGACGTACTAATTTCATTCACAGATAGCAGACTTCTATGACTCTGGACATCAAAAGAGATTCATACGATATGACAAATGTTACAACCCCTGTATTATCATGGTGAAAGTACTGGAATAATGTGTATCTTCTGCAATAAATCTTTCAGATTAATTATGTTTTGTTTCTTTTTGTGGATGATCAAAAACTTACTTAACACATCAAACTTGTATAATGCCGCAAGTGGTAATAAACAATCCATAATCATGGCTGCTATTACTACAGCTGACAAAAGTTTCTAACTAGAGAAAAGTGATATTATGCGCGTGAGATATATTTCCGGCATTGAACTTACTCACTTGTACATGACTATAATCACGAATGAATTTCTGAAGGTTTGACGATGTAAGGATAAGCCCATCTTCAGCATAGTACTCCATCCTCACTTCTGACACCTGGAGAACCTAGGATTACTGCATATTAGTTCATGTCATGCCATGTTTACTTTTCTAGGATGGAATCATTGAAATGAATTAGCCATACATTATGCCAATCACATGCTTTTGAGGTATTCAACACAAAATGATTACTGCATCTTCGGAGAAAATTAATCCGCTGGATGATATATATTTTAACCCTTCAATCGGTTTCCCCCTACAACGTGCGGGCTACTGAAATTTGGCCGCAACCGATTTGTTCGTACACTGTATGGACACGGATACTTTCTTTCTTTGATTTGAGCGCCTTTTTTTAATTCTTTCGACGATATTATTTATGGCTTGTGTTTTTTGAAAAGGTGATACAGTTTGGCTATGATACTGAAATGTTTTTCATTCGACATTTTCATTGTGTTGAAGACGGGGGACTTTTCTTTGATGAATGCAGGAATTTAGATTCTTAAAATTTGTGTTCTGCGGTATGCTATGCTTTTGCATTTAGACCGGTGGTTTTGGAAATTACGGGTAATGCAAACAACAAAAACACATTTTTTTTAAAGGAAGAATTAAATTTGGATACAGAATCAGAATTATCTGCTGATTTTTTATTGTTCTTCACAGGAACACAAACACACACACAAAGCTCTCAACCGTTTGAAAAAGTACTAACATAAAAATTCTTCTTTGATGTATGAAATATTCTTCATAGCATGCAGAGTATAGTAAAAAAAGCAAAATTTAAAGAGTTTTTGTGTTCCACGACGTAATTGTAACATTAAAAATGGTGCAAAAACTTTAAAATTTTAGACTAAAGTAAGCATTTTTTTTGTTTTCTCGTTCTATTATGTATGATGTTTAATTATATACAATAAAAAATTTGACCTTTTTTGAAACATTTTGGGTAAGAAAAAAGTTTGGTTAAGGCAGTGTTTCCCAAAATGGTGGGGCGGGCACCCCTAGGAGGGCATAATAACCTTACAAGGGGGGCGCGAGTGTATCGAAAAATTGGAAACATAAAATTATTTTAAAGAAATATTAATTTACTGAAGAGAAGCAAATCAAATACATTCTGCAATAAAAAAATAAAATTCACATTTACACGGATATAATACAATTATAAATGTATCAGTACCGCACAATGTGTTTTATAATTAATTTAAAAGTAAAGAACAAGTTTAAAAATTACCGAGGACCCTATGGACATGTCATAAAATTATATACAACATTTAATACTTATCTTAATAATTTGTGCGGTTTATAATTAAAGCCGTATTGTAGCTTTGCACGTAAAAGTATATTACTATTTAATTCAATACATTGATATTGTACGGAAGGGGGGCGCGATGAAAATTATGATTGAAAATTGGGTAGCAAGTATAGAAAGTTTGAGAAACACTGGGTTAAGCGGTAGCTACAGCAGGTGTTTGCAATTTTTGTTATTGTTAATTTTTTTTATGAAAGCATAAAAGAGAAATATAAGACTTAACTTTTGTATTTTTTTAGTTATGTAAGTTTATAAACCAAAATCTTCAATTCTTGCAAACTATTTTTTTTCTCTATCATTCAGGATTTTTGTTTCGTAGTTAAGCATTTCATTCGCATTATTGCTTTATTTTTTGCTTTTGAGGAAAAAGTATTTCCAATTTTTTGAATTGTGACTCCCAAATGTGTAAAACGTTGGTAGATATTTTATGTACTTTTCAAGAATTATCTGATGGGAAAAATTCAAGGATGCAGATCCATAACGAAAAATCCGTAGCAATCTCGGGTATAAAAATGCTGAAGTAAGCCTTGACATCAGATAATACAAACAGTATATAGTTAAGACTCACCAGATATCCATGAATATCTGGAAAAGTTTGATAGTAGAACTTTTTTTTAATAATATTAAAGACAAAGACACAAGAATACGTTAAATAGTATATGTAAATATCTTTAACATGAAAAATTTCACAGTTCAAACATTGGATACCAAAATAACAAAAAAGAAAATGTAAAAAATAGTACAGAAAGTAAAAGAAACTAAAAATATAAAGGAATCAATCGTGTACACAGTCATATGCACCCACACACATATAATAAATAAGTATAATTCAAATGAATATGATGTGATATATAAGAAATCTGCATGCAAAAATATTTGATAATAAAGTAGTTTCCTCTTAATCATTTGAGAAATAATGGCATTGTATTTTATTTTCTGCAGATTTGGATGCAATAATAATTACTATGCGTATAATAAATGCATTCTGCCGAATAATTGTGGTATGTGTATCTTTAATTCATCACTTAATTTGCATAATTTGCATAATATGACTCTTAACACTTTATTTCGTGAATAAATATTAACATCTCATTATCTTTTGGGGTAATAGGTTTTTACAATAAGGATAAATTGAGACACATGTATAGTATTAGTAAATGTCTTGTCTTCGAAATATTGAATTTCTTGAAAAGGTGAACACACCCTTAAATTACCACGAATGAAATACACGCACGCACGCACACAGACACATACACGCACACATACACACACGCACACATATACACAAACACACACATAATTTAAATTATGCTGATATTTTTATTTAAATAATTAAAAAAACAGGGAATAATCTATTTTTATTTTCCCATGATCCCCGAAATCTCCGATTTAAGATTATTCAGTATTATTTTTTTGTATTTTATGTATTAGATTTATTTGCATTTATTTTATATGAGAACTTATTTTGTTTGCATTTATTTTATATGAGAACTTATTTTGTTTGCATTTATTTTATATGAGAACTTATTTTGTTTGCATTTATTTTATATGAGAACTTATTTTGTTTGCATTTATTTTAGCTATTTAGTTGGATATAGCGGTATTCAATCATCTGGCAACAACTTTTCTGCCTGCACTGACTTCACATTCAAGTACCTGGTAGCATTTTTTCCCCGTATTCCCTAGATATGTTATTCAAATATCAGAATGAAAAGATATCGGTTGAAAAATTAAATTCTTCTGTTTGTGGAATTTTGATATATCTTCAATTCTGCTCTATTTGAAGTTATTCTTTCCATGATTCAACTGTAATAATTGTAAGCATACTTCAGTGTGTTTTATTTGTTCAGAAGTATTATAGCTCTAAAAATGTTGACATTTGTGTTCGAAATATTTTTGTTTACATGTCCTCTAGGGGAATTCCTTACATTAAAACCATATTTCGATTTCATGCGTTGAGTCCTTTAATTTGGTTAGGGTTAAATTCTTCCCACATTGATAAAAACTATTTTTAACTTTGAACGGAACATTTTTTTACAAATTTTTAAAGAATAATTATTGCATGCCTACTCTCTTAATATGAAATTATGTTTTTTGCATTTTCACTTAACATTAAAGGGTCGTTGCAGTTCTAAATCACAAAATGTTATTAATTCCCTAAGAACTTCCGGTTTTAATTATGATACAATAATCTATAAACTTAAAATAAGAACAAATTTAACAACTGTAAAGGAAAGCACATTTTATTTGAATAAAACTTGCAAACATAAGCACAAAGTATTTTAACAAAATTCAATGCGCATTTTACACAGTGGTAATACTCCATCCTTTTTTAGAAGATGGCTGAGCGTTTGTGTCTGAAGTGTTCGAAGAATCCTTTTCTAACGATGGAACAACTGGCGTGGGCACCTGAAGTCCGAGAATGTCTTTCTTTTTCAAAGTGGAATCTGCTGGGACGATAGGTTCATCTCCAATGTCCGGATTCCTGAGAGCTACTGGCTTGTCACTGATCGGAGGCTTGACTGATGGCGATGGAGTTTTTGAACGACATGGTGGCTTCTGCAACTCTGTTTTATCAGAAGTCTGCAGAAAGGATGTTCCTTCCTTCTTCTCGTCTTCCTTGTTGCTTTTCAAAGGGCTCTGAAAAGTACTGGAGGGAGGATTGGCAGGAGGTCTGAAAGTGGAATACGAGCTCGTCCTTAGACCTTCACTTACTAAGGCACATTGGTCAGAAGCCTTCCTCGTGTTGATGACGCATTGTTCGCCAATCTCCCCTCCTCCGCAGAAAGTAGATAGGCAAGGGTTTACAATCACTTGCTGATTTGAAGAGTTATTAATAGCATAATAAGCTTGTTTAGTGGGTTCGAGAATGTCTGGTGGCGTGTTCTGCATGACACCCAATTCATAGAACTGAGTCTGACTCTCCTGGCCATCAGGTCCCATGTCCTGTACGTCTTTGATATGAAATTGACTGCTCCGTGGACTGTCATCCAGTTGTTGCAGCTGAAAGGGTGAGGACACAGATTCATCACTTTCTTGAGTCACGGTCCAATTTGCATCTTCGGGGTCGTGTACCTTTTCTCCAGTTTCTGTTCCGATTCCGGTTGCTTCTTTTGCTTTAGATACAATTAGAGGAGAGCTTTGATGGTGAACTGTGAAGTCACGAACAATGGAAGCGGCAGCTGCAGCTGACTTTTCCACCAGTAGATGGTCCACTTCTTTCCATTCGATTTCTTCAGGACACATCTGAAAGCGAAGTTTTCGTAGTTTCTCCATGCGGACATCCACTTCTATAGTTTCAGGAATTTTACTGCTGACGTAAGAATCACTCACAATTTCTGGTTTTAAGAAACCTGAAAGAAAGGGATTGTATTAATTAAAAACAAGCCAGAATCACTTTTTATTAGTTGTCATAGTATATATTTGGATTTCACTTTTATGTATGAGTACAAATTAATGAATGGCAGTATTTAGTTACTAATAAAAATGTTGAAATCAAGATAAAGTAATGGAATTACTTTGTTTTAAATGATTTACATTCATTTTTATTTGAAAAACTGTGTTAGATTGGTATTTAATAATCCACGTCAATTTCAACTACTTACAGAAAATTTTCCTTACAAAAGTTATTATATTCATATGTAAATAAGAATACGAGGCATAACAAATTTTATTACACCCAAAAATTAAACTTGTTTTTAATGCTCCGTACATTTAAAGTAATTATTTTACTAAATACCTGATCAAAATGATTTGTTTTGTGTGTTATTAAGGAAGAAAATTAGAATGTTGTTGCTAATGTCACATGTCTGACGGTGTCAGATAGGAGCCTACGAAATTCATCTCTGCATGAGGCTAAATGTTCACCTGTCTTAAGCCACGGCTTTGAGCCTCATACAGATGGCAGTACAATTTGAATCGGTTCCACACCAATTTTGAGAGAGAGAGCTCCTTGGGGGTGGTCAGGCAACCCCCCTTCTCTTCCAACCTCACGCCCGGACATGCGGCTGGAAATCTTTTTGGAGTACCCTCCTTACCCCCAAAGACACAATGCATGCCTTCTCAGTGACACTTCACCGTGCCTTCTCTGAGATCCGAACCCAGGCCTAATTTCACAGCAGACAGCATCACTAAGCACTATACTGGACGGGTGGTAAACTAAAATGATATTATTTAATAGGATAGAATATATTACAATGGTAAAATTTAATGCAATCCAATTGAATGCATTCCATTGGAATGTTTAGGCATTTTTAATAATTAACAAAAAATAAATTCAATAATAAACCCCTTTTGCAGAAGAACAAAATAGGAAAGTATTGAATACTGATATCTATATATATATATATATATATATATATAAATTTTGAACAAATAACTAACCAAAACAATAAATTAAAAAAAGCAAATGCACGAACTTCTTAGTATATGACGAGGTCAAACACTAGAAGTGCAAGATTTGTACAGATTTTAAACGAAATAATAATAATTTGCTAATATTAACGCAAATATTTAAATATTTTCAATGACCAATGTGCACCAAAAAAAGCAAGATAAAAATAAATTTAAAAATGAAAAATTTCACTAAACTTTAATTTAATTACATTCTTTTCTGTTTCACAATTACACCTAAACCAATTTTTAGAAAAACTCAGTTTCATGTCGATTTTTTATCTTCAGAATGAAAAACAAAATGATTCTTTAGTTTGAAATTGATAACAAAATTAAAATTCTTAAAATTATATTTCTTTTAACAAACGTAAAGATTTGATTTATAAAAAGTTACACATATTTAAATTTTAAAGTAATACGTATGGTACAATTAAGGATAAGTAAAAGCGCAATCATTTCAATAGTTGGCACTTAATTTTCGGGCATATTCAAAAGGGCTTCGGCATCCGCTGCATTTATGTACACTGGTGTGCAAAACTTAAGCAACAATGTAAAAATTTAGCAGATAGCCATGAAATTGCAGAAAAGGAGGTCTGGAGATCAATACAGTGAACACGTAAGTCAGTAGAAACGTCATGCGTATGCAAATATCAGGAACGAAACGTCAGAAGCGATGTGAGCGTACGCAAAACGCGTGATGTCGGCGCGCGCTGCTCAACAGTAGAATAAAATGACGGACGGAGGCGCAATTCAACATATTCGCTGCAAGTTCCAGTGAGTCAGTTTGTGAAATATGGCTAGAAGAAATCACCTGGACTACTTCACACGTGGAAGAATGATCGGAAAGCTGTAGGAGGGGCGTACTGTCACCAGTGTAGCTACAGAGTTCGGAATCAACAAAAGTGTCGTTTCGCGCGCTTGGAAAGCGTTCCAAACCACAGGTACAGCTGTAAGAAAGGTTGGTGGTGGCCGCCGAGGACGACAACTGCAGGGGATGACCGATATATCGTCCTGCAGGCGAAAAGAGGTCGACAGCAGTCAGCAAGTGCCATTGCTCAGAAACTCTGTACAGCAACGGGTCGACAAGTGTCGCGGTTTACTGCGGCCAGACGCCTTCACAAAGGGGGCTTATTTGCCCGCCGTCTTGAACGCTGCCTGCCGTTGAAAGTTGGCCACCGACGCCCCCGTTTACAGAGGGCCAGAGAGCACAAAAACTGGACAACTGATCAATGGAGTCGTGTCCTCTTTACGGATGAGAGTCGGTTCAGTACCAGAAGCGAGATTTGGAGAGAGATCGGGGCCCGGTTTTATCCTAGTAACATCAAGGAAAGACACCGTTACGGTGGTCCTGGAGTTCTTGTCTGGGGAGGCATTATGCTGAACGGGCGAACTGAGCTTCATATTTTCGACAGAGGATCTTTAACCGGGGATCGCTATTGTGAGGAGATAATTCTTCTCTATGTGCGTCTGTTCCGAGGTGCCATTGGCCCAGACTTCATTTTTATGGATGACAATGCACGGCCACATCGCACTCTTGCTGTTGAGGAGCTGCTGGAAAGTGAAGATATCACTCGAATGGATTGGCCAGCGTGCTCCCCAGATTTAAATCCCATCGAACATGTGTGGGATGCTTTGGGGAGATGTATTGCAGCACGCTTACATCATCCGGAGAACAACCAACAATTCAAACAGATGTTGATTGAGGAATGGGCACTCCTACCTCAAGAAATGTTGCACCAGCTGGTTCTGAATATGCAAAGAGGGTGCGAAGCAACCATTGTAGTGAGGGGAGGGCATATGCCATATTAAGGAACATCTGCTTGGTGTTATTCCTGTTGGATAGACAATCATGAGTCACGATACTATGCGTTCAATAAAGCTTGTTTTTGTTTGATTCCATACCGTATGCGTTGTATTCCTTTTTCAGCGCCGATGCTTTCTTCATCCTTTACATACATAATACTCTCCCTCATTTCAGAATTTCATGTCTCTCAGATGATTTTTCGGGAAGTTATGGCAATAAAACCACATGTTGCTTAAGTTTTGCACACCAGTGTATATTCTTCTCGTTGTTTCTTTTTTCTTTTTTTCTTTTTCTTTTACTTTTTATCCTCCATGATTTTTGAGTTTTCAATATTATTCTAGGTTCATAAAAATAAATTATTCCCCTTATATAGATGATTTTCTTTTGGTTACCATTAAAGGAACGATTTATTTTTTTATGACATCGCAATAAAAAAAACACTTTAGCATGTACGAAGAAAAGTAAAAAATAAAGGGTTTTTGAAATTTCTCTTTTCAAGGCTTAGCAACAGCACTGAATGAGGGGTAGTCGGAAACACTTCTTTAAAACATGTCACTCGTCTTTCCTAGTAGTTAACCCCCTGGGCTGTCAATCGAAGTCTATGACCAGTTTCACCATTGACCAACCAGAGAGCAGCCTCTAAGCTCTCAACCATACAGAAAATTCTCATCAAGAAGATACTCTTAGGCACGCCTCTCGGATCTCTTCGTCTCAACCAATCACCGTTATGCCTCTCAGCAGACTGAAAAAACCCACTTTTGCCGTCTCCCACATCGAAGTCCACCAGATATGGGATTGAGGATTGTTTTCTTAGTCCAGATGCCCACAAACGAATACCCATTTCCTAGTAGTCATTGAAGTGTAGCAGATCGTTCAAGATGGCAGCTCCATTGTCGATCTGCACCAGGGAGGAGAGGAGGGTTGTGATTCTTTTTCTGTCTGTGAAAGGTGGGACACATGCGCTGGATACTAGTAATCCCTTCCATCACTATATGATAAACAGCTGTAACCATACTGTGCTGCATGCGACGAATAATTTCTGCAGATTTCACGTCTTCCTCAAACAAAAAGTGAATAACTGTCTACCGTGGTACAGATCGACAATGAAGCTGCCATGTTGAAGGGCCTCCTACACTCCAACGACTACTAGGACAGATGAGTGACACGCTGTATAAAAGTGTTGCCGATTACACTCATTCAACTCTGGATTACAAGCGCTAGTACCAAACCTTGGAAAGATAAGTTGCAAAAGTCCCTTTACTTTTTGACTTTCCATCGTGCAAGTAATTAGAAAAATACAAGAATCACGAATTCTCGGTAGCTTAAATAATCCCCAAACTACTATGACATTGTAGGTCAGACTGTACGAGTAAAGGAAAGAGAAGAAAAAAAGAATTAAATTTTATTTTTTGACAAATTCGTGGAATATAATATATCTTGCTGAAAAAAGCAAGGCTTAGTTACGATTTTAAGAAGCAGCGACGCTTACAGATGAAGGTATAAAAACTGAGACACCCAATAGCTCATTAAAAGTTATGGCAAAACCTATGTGAGAGCTGCTTAATAATACTTAAGTATGAGGGGTATTTTAATGAAAAATTTTATGTGGTAAGAAATATTAAGCACTACTTATATATTATATATTATTACTTTTTCGGCAGGATAAGTCTTATAAAACATTTTATTATTTATTCATTATACCTCAATATTTGGAACCTCACTGAAGAGCTAAATTAAAATTGTATATATTACTCGTACATAGACAGAATTATTAAAATTACAGGGAGTTTCGTTTTGAAAAAAAAATCAGATTAAATAAGCCAGTGGCGCACTGAGGAATTTTTCAATGAGGGGTGAGGGAGGGTCCAAAGTCGAAAGTCTACCATCTCGTATCATACTCCAATACACTGTCAAACATGTTCTTTTGATGTTGTCGATTGTTGGGTATAAAAAATGGCAAAAAATAAATTATTGAATCAATAACTAACATTAATTAATACAATTAGTTTTTAATAACAAATGTTTGATTAAATAATCTTACGTACTATACAGATAGGATTATAATTAATTAAAAAAAATCAAGGGCGATGTAGGGGTGGTCTCGGCTCCCCTCCTTATGTTCGCCGCTGAAATAAGTTCACATTTATCTAACGTACTAAAATTTACTTACTTTGGAAAGATCCACTTCTGGTTTTCATTCTTGGTTCCTGAAATAGAAGTGACAGAGAAAGTATCGGTTTTCTCATACATATTTTGATAATTTTTTACACTTATACTGTATTTATATATAAAAAAAACTTAATTTTTCTGGTAAATATCAAATAAATATTTCTAATAAAACATTCTGAAAAATTGGAGCTTCTAAAACTGAAACATTAAATTTAAACAAAAAAGGTAAATATTTAGTAATTTTTAATTTTATCGATTTTTTTAAGTAAAACAAAATATAAAGCGAGACGTCATACAATGAACTGATAATTACGAAATATTTACGTGAATACTAATTATAATGTACGTCATACAATGAAGAAACTGTACGACATTAATCAACTTACACATTAGGTTACTTAAGAAATAAAGAAAAAATATATCATGAAACAACTTGATCTTTCCAGAGCGGAGAAAGGAATCCGAATATTGAAAAAAAGAAATGATTTGTCTTTATTTCAAAAACTTTTATCTACATTCGTTTATTAAGAAAAATAATACTATCACGTTGTTAAGTAAAATATTATTTTAGGAATGTAAGAGTAATTCGCAAAGAAACTTATTTTGTGTCATAGTGCTAACAGGGGCGTAACTGTTGTTACATCAAGCAATAAATGATTCATTAAGGTTCCAGCTAACCTAGTGAAAGCGGGATATTGCCATAGTTAGTTGGTTTTAAAGTTATGAAATAAGTGCTGTCTCATTAAACTTTCTTCTAAAATACGAGATGCAATATTGGTCTTTGGGTAAAAGAAATCTGTAAAGGGTTAAATCATTGTTAATTATGCGATGCATACTACCCAAGTAAAGATGTAATGCGTCCCCGAGAATAAGATCTGTCCAAGAAGAAAGGACAAATATTCGCGTGAACAAGGAATGGGACACCATCTTTAGTCAGAAATGATATCGGCAAACACATTTAGGATAAAGTTTGAGAAGCGTCACTTCACAATCTCGGAACATTCACAGCAATTTCTGAAAATGTTTCGGAATGTTTTGCGTGAGATAATCACCGGAAAATTTAGATACTGGAAGTTCTATGCTTGTTGGACATGAGAATTCTCATGAAAGCCCACACAACAATTTCAAATAAGCCTTGTCTGTGTTTCACGTTTTTCTGCCTGAAGCAAAACGGGAGAGAACAGAATAATGAATTCTGATGAGTGTTGACTAGTACCGGTAAATGCTCAGTCTAAACAATACCGAATGGTATTGAGGCACACTGGTTTGCCAAATTGGTCGATCAAAGCCTGTCGGGCTTTGTTAGCTAGGAAGATAATAGCTTCCATGTTTTCAGATGGTAAGGGAATTTTAATTATAACAGTTGGAGAAAAAAATATAATTTTGAAATATATAAGATTTTTAATAGTGATGATATTATTAAGTCCATAATACTAAGTAGAATGAGATGGGCAGGGCTCCCATATTGTAATAATGAGACCATAACGAACAGCATTGAAAATTTTTAATGTAACTCCTTTTAATAAAAAAACAAAGGGCCGACAATAGGAAAGGATATTCTAAAAGTGAAGAACTGGAGATCACAATAGCAGGGAGAAGGGCATAATGGAAAAAACTTCTGACGAAAGCTCAGGGCCACAAAGAGCTGTCGTGCCAAAGCTGCTGCTGATAATGATAAAGGAAATTTTAAAAACTGTTCTATAACTGCTGCTTCCCAAATTTACTGTAACAATTTATGGAAATTGGAATGAACCATATAGAACAAACATCGTAGTTGAATGATTTCCAGAAATGTGCATCTTCATGGCAATACTTGCCCAACTTTGCAAACAAAGATTTTTTTAACAAAAATTCAAACGTGGTATTTTAATAATACCCCTAGAACCCGTAATTGGTTCTTAATGATTACCATCTGTTCATTTTCAAATAAAAAAATCCCTATAGAAGTGCTTTTAATTTATACCAGTTTTTAAAATACCGAGACAGGTCGACTGAAGTCGTAGGTGGCTAGGATTTATATTAAAAAATTGTAAGTTGTTAAAACGTTAACCACAACAAATGATTGAATGCAGCAGCAAAGTTAACATATAAGGTCCAGCTGTATTTCTCAAATGTAAATAAAAATAATGTACCTATGGAAGTTTTATATTTACACTTAAATGGTAATTATTTTCAAATTACTTGTAATTATCAATTTGCAATATGTTAAAAAGTTACATACTTTTTTGGCACATCTTTTTTAAGGTGTTTTTTACTATTTACTTTTTTTATATTGAATGTAATTCCATATCAATATGTGTAATATGTTTAGCTGACGTTAATATCGGTGTAGATTTCTAAAGGGAAAATTGTTTGATTTAAAGCCTGTAATAACAAGAGACTATAATTATATTTTAATAAATAACTTCTTCATTGCAATAAAATTTTTAGGGGTATTTCCAACAAGTTATCTATTTCATCCAACGTTTTTTTTTTTTTTTAATTAATTTATTTGGAAAACTCCTCATGTTTGTGGTAGCACAATTATATAATTTAAAAACAAAATTCAAAATACATTTAAGATAAAAATATGAAATAAAAAGAAGGGAGGAAATACAAAAATACAAATAAGGGGA
The DNA here is from genome assembly GCA_019973975.1 of Trichonephila clavata. NCBI lineage: Eukaryota > Metazoa > Arthropoda > Arachnida > Araneae > Nephilidae > Trichonephila > Trichonephila clavata. Next base: position 16,904 of record BMAO01030602.1, on the reverse strand, counting down.
GGTATCAATAAAAATTTAAAAATCTATACAGTAAACAAATTTTCTTAACACATTAATATTTTCAGTACAATTGACCAACAAAGACAAAACAGGTGGCCAGGAAATACCTAAACGTTTCAGCTCCTATTTTAAAATTTTAACTTTTACAAAAATATAGGTTACAATACAACAGTACATGTTCCACAGTTTCAGCAACCTGACGACAAGAACAGATATCACTACCGATTAAATTAAATCTACACAAATAGCTCTTAAAATTTCCGTAACATGTTAGAGAATGTGGGATAACTTATAATCAATAAAAATTTCTTACATTTTAGCCGTTGATAAATGGTCGGAAAAAACTCTTTAGTCATCCATTGATTGGGAAACTGTTTTTGATCGTATCCCAAACTATATTTTTATTCATATTAAACATGTGTGTAAATAAATATTTTTGCTCTTAAATTAATTTAAGCAAAAAAAAATATTGTTAAAAACTATACGTTATTTTATATAGTTAGAAAAAAATAATGCATATGAACATTTAGGAAAGATAACGATATTAATGTATGAATAAGATGTAAAGATTTACCTGTTTCACATCATCATCTTCTATTGTATGAGTAGACGAGCATAAAGAATGTGCCTAAAATAATAACAAGGTTTGAATCTATTGTGTTTAAAATAATATTTACGTAAATTGTAAAATCCATTACAAAAATAAATTGAACATTTATGAAAATAAAATATCCACATACATTTTCACTGCAAACCGTATAGCAGAGGAAGACAATGAAACCCTGCAACAAAAAAAAATAATTTCAGAAACTATCTAACACTGTAACCAATGGTTTTATTTATTTTTTATTTTTGTTGTAACTGCTAGATGGCGCCACCAGATTAGAGTACTTACATGGTTTCCCTCTGGTGGGGAAACCGGGAATTGTGAATTAAGACTGTGCGTACACTGGTGGGACCATCACGCGGGAATCCTTCCCCAAGGTTATTTCTGCCTTTATTGTTAATGCATCCTAGAGCTGTGTGGATTGACAATGTCTTAATTTTTTTTTAAAAAAAAATGTCTAAAAAATGCAGTTGATTTGGAAAAAAATTATAATTGAAACTATACGTAAAGTAAAAAGTTTTTAAAACATTTATATAAGGTAAGTTTCTGAATAGTTTACAAATAAACATTTACTTACATTCGAACATTTTCCATGATAAATAAATTTAAAAATATATTTAAAAAATTTTAAAACTGCAAAAATGAAGTAAAAAGCTAAGATATCAGAATTGATAAAATGCGAGTATATCAAAGGGCATAATATTTCGATATATTTTTATCAAATGAAACCTTTTCTAAAAGTACATTTTTGATATGAATTTATATCCAAAAATAGCAAATCTCCACAAAGAATCACATAGTGGTTTGGTGAATTAGTCATAATTTTTGAATATATTTCTTATATATTAATTTTCTCGAATTTAAGTATAGAGATTTTTAAATTCTCTCTTAAAAAATAGGAAATAAGGCGTTGTGTTTGTTTTCTGTAAAAAGAAAAAAAATCATGTAATATTTAGTAATTCACTTAAAGATAATTTGTTTAAATTTTGTTATTGTTATAGACTACCTGAAATTATTGGACTCAATTCAAAAATAATATACGAGGTTTCGCATTTTGTGAACATTATACTAAAAATATTTCTGAAAAAAAGTTTGAAGTAAAATTTATATAAAATAAAATACATAATTAAAATTTTGAAAGTACATGGAAGCGTCACATAAGTATTTATTTTTTAATTTTGCACAAGATTAATTTGATATTACAGCATAAAGAGAACATTCATTTAAATAACAGAAACTTTTCATGGTTTACTCTTTATATGTGTGGTCTGAGGCGAAAGAGAGAGAAAGAAAAAAATAACAATTTCTGAAGTAATTTTTTTTTTTGCAATTAATTTTATGCAAATATCTGAAACGTTAAGGCACGTCCATAGGAGCCCATGTAAAATTCCGTAAGTTTATGTACCTTTTTCTCAGAAACTACTTACTTCTCGTGAATAAAATTTTTACAGTAGGTTATGAGTACTATCAACAAAACTTTAAAGAAGGGTTTTGTCTTTTTGTTAAAAATTAAAGAAATTATGAATCTTTTCAAGGGGAAAAATGTCCAATTCCCCCCCCCCCTGAAATTTAGTTTAAAAGAGCCTTATCTCAAAAAGTTTTGACAGATATATCTAATTGCCTCTATTAAAATGTATAAACATATTAACAGTATGCACACTGAAAATTTGAGGGTTATATAATAAATAGTTTTTGAGTAATAGGTACCTTAAGTAAAAAAATATTACATTCTGAAAAAACAGGCTTTAAATAAAAATTTGTAATTTTTGAGCATTCACTTTTTTTAGTACCTTTCCAGAAAGCATATGAAACATTTTCTTTGCCCTCTGCTCCAACAAAAGGCTCTTCTGATTTTCTTTTTTACATTATTTTTAACAATTTAGTTTTGGGGGGGGGGCTTAAGATGCTTTCGTTGGGATACAGGAATCCTATGTGCATCTAATTTTTTGAATCTTGGCTCACATTTATAACTTGGTTCAATATCAAAATGTTTTAAGATCACTGATTTTGCTACATGACTCATATTGAACTGCGCAATAGCCATATTTGCCCCAATTTAAGCGTTTTGAATTCCACAAATGTAGGTTTTGGATTTACTGACCATATGGTGTTATTAACTGACTCATTTGAACAAAAGACGTGTACGCATACACTTTTAAATGTTTTCAATACACTCTAATTTTTTCACTTGAACATCATATGGATTTGCGGTAATCAATGAGAAATGTAAGGAGAAAAATAGGTACTCCTAGCAGAGCTCATTTGTTACGCTTCATTTAAAAAATAAATAAAAATACTTCTAGGTATTGTATTTCCTCATATCATATATTATTTTAAGCAGAAATGTTTGAGTTTTTTAAAAATATAAAAAAGGGAAAATCGATAAATTTTTAAAAATTCATGTGACAGACCTCCTTAATTAAAAAAAAAAAAAAAATGGCCATAAGTTGATTTTTCCGCACCCAAGGTATAGAATGATTTTGAACGTATATTTGATACAAAGAAGACTTTGACATTTTATTAGTTTGCTTTTTTTTATTTATTTATTTCAAGTACTATGAATTTTTTAAAAAAAATTTATGTATAAAAATTATATTTTAGCATTTCATATAATTTTTATATTCATGAAAATGATACGAAATGCAATTTTGCAGATATTATTCACTCAATTTTAAAAATTTATATTTTTTTTAAAAATTGGAACGTTTTAAAAGCTTACTCCTTTTGTAATTATTAATTATTTGAGCTGGAATCTTTATCTAATATTCTTTAGGATGTTTTAAGCAACTTTAGCGACCTATTTTACTAAAGCGTTATTAGTTTTGGAGAAACAAAATAAAATGTTGATATGCAAGCTAAAATTCAACGAAAAAGCCGATATCTCCTACATTTTAATTTTTTAAAACATTTATTCAGTTTACAGAAAAATGAACCCTAATTTTGTTACAGGCTATATGTATAACACACAGGGAAAAAATGCAAGTGATTGGTAAATAATTGTGGAAGGGGGGTAGCATTTTGAATGCACTAATGTATTGAAATAACATAAACTGAGAAAAATCACTTTAAAGTTTATAGTTTTGAAAAAAATAATTATAATAAGCTTAAATAAACTAAAAATACCACTTGAAGGCATTAGTTATATGTTTTTCTTTAAAATAATTACATTTTCATATTATTTGAACCCATACTTTTTTTTGTAAATGATCTAATTTTATAGAGTATTAATTGCACAAGAAAATTCAAGGAAAATGTTAAAAAAAAAATTCTATGTGTTATTGCAGAGATTTTAAAATTTTTCTTCACATATATTAAAATATTATATTTGTATGAAAAATATATGAGGAATAAGAACTGAAATAAAGAAATTATTAGCATAAAATGCCTTAATTAAAAAAAATTCCATGCACACATTTCACAAAGAAAAAAAAATATTATTGTAATGCCTCAGAAATATCCTGCTTTTTTGTAGCACATTCTTTTTTTATAGTTATTATTTCTCTTTTTAAAATATTTTTTTACATAAAAGGCTTTTTACTTAAAAAAAGGGGGAGAGGGTACTTAATTGCTAATTGCCTAATTTATTTGTTTGTTTATATTTTCGAAGTGAAGTTTTTCCAACTTCTAATTTACCGATATACAAAAGTGATATATCACTCAAAAGATAATAATGCAAAGATTATAATTAAATAAAAATAAAAATAAACGATAGTTTGATAATTTTTGTGGTACCGAGTCATCTTAAGAGGTAAACGAGTGCATTGATCTAGTTTTATATGAACAGATGATTTCTAATGAAATGGATACTTACCAAAACACCTGAACTCGATGAGAAAGCATATTTATACACTTCATCATCGAAGTTAATGTACATTATACTAGAGACAGAGACCAGGAGTAGGAACAGGATTATTACTAAAGATCTGTTGAGCAATCGAGATCTGAAAAGAAAGAAAACACATATTTTTAGATTTGGATGCATGTTATAAATATTAGTAAAAAGGATATGATGAAACTGTATAATACAGCGAAATTTTAAATATGGTCTTCTACTTCATGGGACACGACGTATAATACCATTAGGACTTGTCAAAAGTCTCGTAACCAATTGAGTACTTATGGCATGGTAGCATAGTCAATTAAATGAAGATTCTGTATGGTCAAGGTACACAAATATGAGGCAAAATTATATGACAGGTTGACTTGAATTGTATCAAAGCATAAGAGTCTCCGCTATCCATGTGCTACAGTCTCTTCCATAACTAGTGTAGCAAAATCCACCAGTTTCTGGGGTTCGTCTGAGATGGGATTATGCTAACAGTGCGATTTTAAGACATCTTCTTTTAATTTATACAACATTTTATAGGTACAGTAGAGCATCATTTATCCGAACGTTTATTATCTGGAGAGTCCAATATCCAGAAAAGTTTTTTTTGTCAACTACATGTACTGTATATGAATACGTTTTCGAACAGTGCAATACTCAACAGTTGTTTCCGCATGAGATTAAAAGTGACAGGAAAACCCAAGGTGAGGGATATTTGGGGAATTTCAGTTGTGTGATTTGGTGAAAAATGCATGTAATAAGCTATGGCCAGATTTATAGAAGGCGAAAAAGATTTCAATGACGACCACAGGAAGGAGATTACCGACTTTGTCCAATTGATCCCAGGATATCAAGAATGCGATGAAGAAGATATAGAAATCTGGATGGCATACAATTCAGAAGACTGTGGATTCCAAGTGCTAAATGATGACGAGAATGTGCAAGACGAATCCGATCCTGTCGACGATGAAACGGATGAAAACAAGGACAACAACAATAACGAAAGTAGCAAAGATCCGTCAAATGCTGACGTGTTTGCTGCGTCAGAGACAGCTATGGAAAGGTACGAACAACAATCAGAGTTCTGTCCTACTCAGTTACTGATACTCGAGAGAATCAGAGACCTTGCAGTGAAAAAACGAAGGTGTACAATGGTACAGTGAAAAGTAGGTGATTATTTTCCGCAATAAAGATAAAATTGCGACATTTTGCACCTATTTTGCTTTTACTTCAAGCACGTTTCCCGCATGTGATGATTTTCAATATTCGTTTAGTGTCCGGTTTCATATACTGCATAGATCGCATTCGGTTTTCGGTTATCGGAACAATCACGTATCCGAACGGTGTCCGGTCCCAATTGAATCTGATAAACGACGTTCTACTGTAATATAAACTGGTGTCGTAGCTTATTAGCATAACCGCCAGCAGACTGTCAACTATGCTCATCAGCAGCTAAGTTCAGTTATGAATCATGATTCATTCTTAAGACCCATAGTAATCAGATTTGCATGGGATCAGCGGTTTCATACACACATTTGTTTTACAGGGGCATATAACCATTACCCCTTTATTGAAAAAGACTATCTCTAATGATTTCACAGATTGCATCTAATCCTCCTACGTACAGCTATAACAATAAAAAATATATCCTTTACAAATATATGTAAATTATATTATGCGACCGGACGTGTTATCCTTCATAGAACGTTGTTCAATCATCATATTTTCCAAGATAATGTCAGCAACTGTAGAAGGGTCCGTGGGAAATTAGTGGATATAGTCACAAATTCGCGACAAGTGTGTCAAAGTTCGAGCCTAGTGCCACTGAAGTTTTACGATTTATAGGCAGGGACGTCTTAAGATTTCTTGCGCCCTAGGCTCTTACGTAAAAGCAGGCCCTGTGCCCATACACAAATGGAGGCTCCCTCTATGATCCTTAAATGTAGACAGTTCATAGCATACGTTGTCAAATACTCGTACAAACAATAACACGAAACAAATTAATGTGCATGATTTACAATCACACAAACCGGCTCAGCCGACTGCTGCATTTTGATTAAATGAGTAATGATGGTATATGGTAGTGGGTCTAGGTCTATACATGGAAGAGGATCATCAGTTGATATATCGTCCGAAATTCCCAGTTTTTCGGAAAATAAAACCGGAAATAACATTTGACCATTGAAATTATTCAAATTATGATCTTGTCAAGACTGAGTCGAGAACTAGGTGAGGCCCCATTGTAGCCGAGGCCCTGGGCAAGGCCCAGTTGGCCATCCCTTAAGACGTCCCTGCATATAGTGGCTGATGCCTGTTAAATTTTTCGTGGATCAAACGTCCTCCAGTTTGCATGGTGGGGTAGTTTACAGAGGGGGGTGCAGCCCAGACATCGTCCTTTGCACTTAACTGAGGCTCAAAATTACGAGGTCCGTCACCAAAAGCCCTCGTGTTGCTTTATTGTGCAATGATTACAAAAAATCACAAACTCATTCACTCATGTCACACCCTGTAAGATTAGATATATCTCGACAATTTCCAGGCTTTTGATAATCTTCTTTGTCCAATAAGACAGCGTTTCTCAAACTAGGGGGGGGGCGTGATAACCGCCCGAGGGGGGCGCGAGCATATAGAAAATAAAAGATTTAAAAGGATTAATTAACTGAAATGAAGTAAAACAAAATACTTTCTGAGATAATAAATAAATACACATTTACATTGATATAATTTATACATATCACCCGACGATATTACGTCAACGAATATAAAAGCTTCAACACGTCTATTAGCTATCTTTGATCCTATAACCAATATAATTTTCATTTAGGAAATTTGTAAGTAATGTATTTCTGTTGCGTTTTTTTTCCATGTAAAAGAGTGTTGTGATTTTTTGGAAAAACACAGAGAGCATTTTGAAGTATTATTGGCCAAGGGATTTGAAGGATTATTGATATTCTCAAACATATAAAGCATAATGAAAACGTTTAACATTATTCTTTTTAGAACTAACATCCATGTTTTTAAATTGAATGCACTTCTAGCCCAGGAGCACACGGGGCACAGAGCAAGCTTATCCATAGGGCACTTGGAGCAGGCAACTAGATAAGCTGGATTTAACCAGATTAGAGCCCCTATTTGGATCCGACAGTGCCAAGAGTTCCCAGAGATCTTCGCCCAGGGCCCGAAATAAGCTTAAACACGCACCATTTTTGTCCTTTATGAAAGTCACGCACATTTGAAGCATTTTAGTTTAGTTTTTGATTGGATATTTCTTTTAAATAATCAAAGAAAAATTTAAAAGTTATTCAAAGTAGTTAAGTATACTTTCTCTTAAGTAATTCACTTTAATTAAGATTTTTATCCCACAATAAAAATAATTATAAAAAAAAAAGATTGGGATGACTCAGTCACCCATCAACGTTAGTATCGAATGTGCACCTGCTCCAGGGTTAAAACAATTTTGAAGTCTTCTCGCTTTAATTATTGCAAATAACACAATTACTCTTCATATCCTATGTAGAGTAACAGATACTAGACTATTTTTCTAATCATATTTATACTTTAAGAACTGGATGTTTTGGAGGAAATAAATCTTATTTAAGTATAAAAATCTTTTGCAATCTGTTTCAATTTAAAAATAAGATAAAGGAAAAATAACACAATTTTTTTCCTATTACTTAAAAGTAAATTACTAAAAAGATATATTAATTTAAAGTAACATATACAAAATTTAATATTTATTTTGTTAATTTGTACGGTTTATAATTAAAACCTTATTGTAGCTTTAGCGACAAAGTACATTATTATTTAATTCAATACATTATTATTGTATGGGGGGAGGCGCAATAAAAATTATCATTGAAAATTGGGTCGCCAATACTGAAAGTTTGAGAAGCATCGCAGTAAGATCATAACATCTTTTTCCAATCGAACATGTATGGGGGAATGCTAGAGCACCCTGGCAGAAATGCAAGATTTGATTTTTATCATATCTTATATATATCAACATACACAAACACACGCATCTCCACTAATTAAAGTGGATCATCTATTATAAAAATTAGCATTAAATAGTCAATAATTAGCATATGATGAGTCCCATTGTTTTCAATTCTTATTCAGTGGCAGAGGTACTTAAATGATCATGCTCTGCATTGACAAGCCGCGAATTCAAGGCATGTTGTCTCAAAGCATCCGTCCTGTAAAGGATATGATACACATTAAATTTGCTAAGTTTCAATTATCTTACGTTGTGCTAGTTTGGAGATTGGGGAGGCAGTTCAGAGATTTTTCTCATCATTTAACCGAGGAATTACTTGTCGCCAATATTATTAGTAGCTATAAGTTGCGAGGGTACAAACACTTCATTCACTCGTTCAAATTTTTCATTCATTACTTTATCCTCGAGCAAGCTTTGAGTTGATTTAATTGTAATAAAAAGTCCTTTCGCCATTTTTATTTGTCCTTTTTTCATGAAAGAGAGCTGCGTTTAACCCACTTAATTGAAATTAAAGAATTCGAAATTAATTAATTGAAAATTAAAACTTTTTGAATACCTGTTAACACTCTTAGAATGTTTGCTTGTTTCAAGTTTCTTATGCACTTTGAGCTCAGACTTTACCGTCGTCACCAGCATTATTTGAAGCTGAGGATAAAAAAATAAATGTAAATAAATAGTACATAATATGTAAATTAATGTTTAATAGTTGTTTTCGCACATTTACTATAATCAGATATATTGAAGGCTTTTTACTATACTTTTAGGAATAAAATATGTTATAATATTTTACAAAAATAATGTGTTTTTACTAAAAAATGTCATATTTTAATTTAAATTAATCTTTTTTTTTAGTTCATGATTGGATCAAATGTATTCAGACGATACATTTTGATGTCAATTAAGATTTTTTTTGTCTCAATATTACTGAAATATATTTACTCTACTGTGCTACATTTCTTAATTAAATTTCTTAGTTTGCATAATTTAATGATTTTACTCAGACTTAAGAAATTTTATTCTATTTTAAAGCAAAAACTTTTCTTAATAGTATCGTTACATTAATATATGATTTTTTAATTAATAAAAGATGCCATCAGTTCAATTTTGATGGGTTTTTTTTATTATATGAATTTCAGTTTTTATACCAATAAAATATTTAACTCAAATTGTTGTTTTATTCCTTTCTATATAGTTTCTGTAAATGTTTTAAGAAATTAATAATAAATATAATAGAAAAAATCATTTTTAATATTAAAATTATAATTTGAGGAATTTAAAAATTTATCTATACTTCGAATTGAGAAATTCGTGAACGAGAATTAATCGAAACCTTTATGCATTATTCTGCATAAGAAGCATTAATTACCGTAAAATCCGGCGTATAACGCATACTTTTAACACAAAAAATAAACTCAAAATTTATGGGTGTGCTTTATACGCCAGAAATAAAAACGAGAGCTTTAAAAATAAAAAGAGATGAGTATAGAAAAAAATATCGAAATATTCATATTTAATAGAAATGACAATCCTTATGAACATAAAAAGATTTGTTGTGTTCTAGAAGTATACTTTTTTTCTCTAAAACTTGGAATAATACTTCAAATAAATGACTTCAAAACATAAGAGCATTTCGAACGTGCATTTCAGGTTTGCTCGTAAAAAAGGGTTATACCACGAATATACCAAAAATTAAAAAAATTAGAGCTTGAAAGTATAGTATAGTTATACGGTGGTGCTCCTTATATATATAATATATATATATATATATATATACGCTAGATTTTACGGTATATATAAACAAACGTAATGTAGAATATTTTTTTAAAAAAAATAAACACATTATAACACAATTTGAACAAATGTTAATGGAAAACAATATTCACGAACATTTCGAACTAGAAACTGAGTTTTACTTAGATAAATAATTTAGTTTTTTTCTGTAAAATCAACAGAGAATAATAATGTTACGATGTTTTCACAAATATTACATTTCCAAAATATTAAGAAAAGGAAAACTCACCACAGTGATGATAATAACAGATATTGAATAAGCATAAAAATAATTTGTTTGCATTTGAATCCACCAACTGTAACAGAAGATAATTAAAAAAAAGCATAAGTTATCAGATATCAGTATAGTTTTTTAAATCTAATAATGTGCTGGAAATTTTTACCTGTTTAATCTGAAGCCAACAGGTACTTGAGCTGCAAGAGTAGCACCAACCACAATCATCGGGATAGCTGAAAAAATATTTTTTGAAAATTATAATTATATTAATTACAATGAATCTGTTAAATTTCTACATTATATTTGCTACAACTTAGTCATAATCTCTACCCAAAGAAAAGGAACACCACAGAACTCAATTATCTACATGAAAATTATAAGTAGATTCGCTTACAATTGATACTAATTTGCTGTGCCTTGTAAAGAATTCCATTTATATAATTGATATATAAACTTTCTTAATTGCTTTCTTATTTAACGAATTATTTGTTTTAATTTTCAATTTAAAATCACTTTGATTTTAAAATTTATTTTACGCACTCGTTTCTATGGAATAATTGAAATAAAAAATATTGAATTCCGTTTCTCTCTGAGTAATTATTGTTATTATTATTTTAGTTTGCATCCAACACATGTGCGCAAATTTATTGTAGAAATCCTCAAAATGCCTCTAATAAGATCAAATTGCTTCTGAAACCCGTAATTCATGTTATATCTTAAATTCGAAAAACAAAATATATTTTTTACAGTTTTTTTTTACTTCAACTACTTATGGTCCGATTATGTGATGACCCATCTGCTAATCTCCAGTTTTCCCTGCAAAACCCCTAAATTTTCAATTTTAAGAAATACACTCTGATACTAGGCATGTTAACATTATTACTTTGAGATGTTTAAGATAACTACCTAAGTAAAAACAATTATTAAAATTACGTAAAAATGTTTTGGGAAAAGTTGAAATTAATCATTACAGATTTTTTTTTTTACTTATTTTCCAAACAAGATTCAGGTAATGAAAATCAAAAACATCCTGAATGTTTTTATTAGTTGAAATTCCAACAGACATGCTGTGCGTGAAAAATTTCAAAACATGGAACAGCACAAAGTCCCTCATTAAACTTCTCCTGGTAGTATTTTGTTACTTATCCTTTTACATTTACTGTCTCTTTTGCACAACACGGTAAATATCGAGACATCCCATTTCGTTAAATCAGTTATTTTTATAATACAATGCTTTTGGTGGATAAAATTGTCATCCCTAACTTTTACCAATATTTCTGGTTTTTCTGTGTAACAGGAAAGGGAAGGTAACTGTGTTTCTAGTACCCAAATCCTTACTGAGTTCGAATCCTCGTTTTCTGATTCACTAAACTCTGAATAAATATTAACCTGAGCTGAACTGAACAGCCCATGAGAGCCGAGGCCTACTGTGTCTATATCAGTTTACGTGACCTTAGGCACTGGGGTGCATGTGCAGATGTTTCGGTCAAGTGGTCAGTCTGACGCGAAACCCCCAGTGTTCAGTTCTCAAGTAAGATTGGTATTCCTTTATCGACCCACTGAAGGGATGAAAAGGCTTAGTCGACCTTGTCCAGCCTTGCGACCTTAGAAGCGCGATACATTACCACTCAGCCACTGGGCTGCTGAATAAATATTATCACTTCATAAATCAGAACTAGCATCTACCGATTGAAAGAAATTACATTCTCTGCTCTCGAAATCACTCTCTTAATCCATAAAAAAAGCTATTTTTTGCATAAATAACCTCAGTTTAAGTGAAATTATAGAATTTATAATAACATTTTGTGTATGTGTATACGATTTCAATTGAAGGCGGGCGTTCTCACTACAAAAATTGTAAAGAAAGTACAATTAATTGCGCATTCTCTTAGAAGTATAATGAAACAAAACAAAAAAAAAAGCAGAATTCAGACAGACGTGTTATAGTTCCAATGAAATCAGATTCAAGGATAATTTTTTTTCTCTTCCTTGCATGGCGTGGATGCCGACCAAAAAGGTGTTAGTTTGTTTAGAAGACTCGCAATAAAACTTTAAAAGATTTCCGGAGTTTCTACGGATATTTCTTGATAATCATAAATAATATTTTAATTTATGAACAGAAAAAAAAACCTGAATAATTTTAAAATTACTAACCCCAGCCCATAGTGGCCAGTTTCAGTTCCGGATATCGCACTCCTTTCATATCTACAAATTCCATGTAGACTGTGAGACCCACGCAAAGCTGCATTGAGAAAGCAGCCAATAGGAAGAACTGGATGAGTGAAATTACGTAAGGATAGTACTCCTGCAAGAAAAGACATAAAAGAAAATTATATGTTAAGAAAATGAAAACAAGGTGTATGAGAACTAAAAAAAAGCTTAGAGAAATATATGCTGTCGTTTCTAATCCCAGATTGTCTAGCTATGCTAGACAAGCCCCATGCATCTAAAACATTCTAGAAATTCTAAAAATAGAAGAGGTTCCAGAAGGATCTCGTCTTTATTAAAAGCCAAACAAGTCAAGATGTAGACAGGAGAAACCACCACCAGTGGCGCTCCAGAAATATCTTCTGAGACTGACGCAAAGTTAGAGCTTTTATATGGCCGCTCACAAAGCAGGAGAAGACAGTCTGGTATTTCCTAGGTATAAGTCTAAATGAGCCTCCTGGATTTCTTCGTAAGTACCATGGAGGATCAGGGGGAGTTCTTCTTCCAAGTTGATTGAGTTCAATTTTCTTAAGGGAGGATATTTCACTGAAAGTAAGAGACCCAGTAGGGCTCACCTCCTCCTCGGCCGCAGTCCTGGCTTTCTCATTATCATCAATCACCACGTGGGATGGGACCCACTGAAGATGCATACGATGATTAGAAGAAATTCTACCAAGAAGTTTAAAAATATCAAGACTAGTCTGGTCCCTTATAGATGTCCAATTACGTAGATGTTGTTCTGAAGCACTGTTTTCAGTCAGAATTCAAACGTCTTGAAACTGAACCTTCTCTATATCATGAATCCTTCTCTTACAAAGAAATTTATGCGTGGTATGATTCAAAAAGTAATTAAGTATCCCTAATTAAGCTATTTCTTGCGCCAGTGTCTCAATGTATTCTTTGTGCATACCAACACATATACTTGTGTAAAAAATGCTTGTAATAGTGTGTTTTATTACTTTTTAAATTTTGCTCTTTGATTTATAATTCGTACTGTTCTCTATTATTATTTTTCTGACTAAAATTTAGTATAAGTAAATTATAGATATTTTTGTTTATAAATAATATGTTACCATGAAAAGAAAACTTAAATTTAGGTTACGATTTATCCGGTCAAATCATTCAATAATACTTAACCTGTGTATCATCGTTACAATATTGAGTTGCATTGATATGGTTTTCTTCATTGATATGGTATCTATATGGTATCTAAATAGTAGAAATAATTATGTGCGTATGTGTTTAATATATGGTAGAGCAATGCTGCCATTAATACATTCACTGTTGATTTAAAAGTGAAAAATATTTGTATCAATGAATACGTCTATTTTTTATAAATTACAGACATTATTTTTAAAAATTGTTAAATTCAAAACTTGACCGTCAGTTTGAACAATTTTTTGTAGGGTAATAAAAAAATAAACAGCAATGATGCAACATGTCTTCACTGTAGTAACTATTATTATATCAAAGTCACAAGTTTAACAGAAGACCATATAAGAAACAGAGCACATGTCTGATTTGTAAATTAAAATAGTCTGTAATTTGTTCTGATAACTTGTAAGACGAGTAATGAAAAATATCTAGGGAATAAATTTTTGAATTCACATTAAAATAGACAGCCTAGTTACCTATAAAATAGATATTTTCCAAGAATACTTTTATATATATATATATATAATTGCAGTTTATTATAGTAATACTTCAAAAAATATCTGGAGCATTTGTGGATAGAAACAATAAAAGGAAATTTTGGAAGCATCGCATTAAGTATGTTTAAAATACTTTATTTGCTAAAAATACCTGGCGACAAATCATATATCCTTATAAATTCAATTTTGAATTCTGGCAATTTTTACTCATTCTTACATAATATGAAGAAAGCTTGGATTATGGTAGTTTTAGAGTCATTTAGGCAATTCTCTTATCGAAGACCGTATTTTCGTTGATGGTTAAAGGAAATGTTTCGGAAAGTTTGCGATTTAACTTTTAGACTTATCTTTTCTAGAGGAGTTTTAGAAATATATTACTGCGAAAACCCTAAGCAAACGATGTTTGACTTAGTATATCGTAATATATATTGGAAGAGAAATGGATGTTCCAAGATATGTTACAGCGCTGAGCATATTTTCTTGAAAATATCACGTTTTGCTCTTGGTTTTAAGGCAGCAGAACATATTAAGAGTTATCGAGAATTTTTTTAGCATATTATTTTATTTGTAGAGCTCTTATTGCTTAGGAATTCATACAGATTTTTCAACTTTATCCAGCATTGAAATATTGTACATTTTGCAATACACATATATGATTTTTTTTATGAAATACATTTTCATAAATAAAAATTTTTATGATTATCCTACATATTACTATTTTTAGCTATTATGTATGTAAAATAACTAATTCATGTGTTTAAAATATAATTAATATATATGCCTACGTTTATAAATCAATGTTCGACTCAAACTCATTTTTTTTTATCTTTGCCTTTTTCTGCAGGAAAAAAATATCGAGCAGACGAAAAAAAAATTAATAATATAGAAAAAGAAGAAGGTCTATGCCATGAGTGTCTAAACTATGACCGCTTGTGGGCCGCATTGTAAAAAAAAATTTTTTTTCTGGGCCACACATATAATATTTTTTTTTATAACAAATTGAAATTAAAAATAATGTAGTTTATTAAAAATAAATTCACTTTTATTTTTATTATAATTTTTTAATTTGGAATAGACATAAATAGGTACACATTTATTTTAAATTTGTAAAAGTTTCGTTTTATTTAGTTTAGATTTCATAAAGATGGGGGGAAATAAAGTTAATGAGATGAATGAATTTGTGTTTGTGTTGAACAAGCAAATCGATATCGGGTTCAATAGACGAAGTTGCAAATTCTTAATGCATTTTCAAAATGTTTGTCAGTGATCTTTGTCCTATTTTTTTTTTGTATGCTTCATTCTTGGAAAATAACTGTTCACACAAATATAAGTACTGCCAAAAGCTGAAAGCATTAATAAAGCATGAGTGTGTGAAAATGAGGATATTTATCGTGCTGTGTAGTTAATCTTTATTAAATTCCAGTATAGAAACATTCCCAAACATTTATTTCAGTTGAATGTCACTTTGGAGTTCAATGCATTCCATTTGAAAATTTGAAGGTAATTTATTTATTTCAAGAGAAAGCGGGATAAAAAATATATTGAAATAATCTTCGTTGTTTTTTTTGTTGTTGTGAAAATCTTGAAATCTTCTTTCAAACTAAATTAATGCAGCATATTTTGTGCATACATTTATTTTTTTAAAATAAAAATGTGTATATTGAATTATTTTCATAATTTGCGTTTGGGCCGCACTTTAGGCAAGCATGGTCTATTCTATAAAAGTGATGAATTTTAAATATCTGATATTTAGCATTATTTTAGTAAAATAAAAATCAAAACTTAAGGAAGATTGTATTTGTTTTGACAAATTTATGTTACTTAAAACATGATATCTTAGAAATTTATAAGTGTATTTTTTTCATATGTATGCTATTTAAAGTAAGATAAAAGTAATAAACTACGGAATGAGCTCTAACACAATAGTTTTTTTGTAACACTTTATTGTTACGAACACCATTTTTATAAAATCTTCTATAAGGATATTGCAATAAGCCATAACTTTTTGCTATTTGTAAACGTATTTTTTATTTTAGTTCATTGCTTTTATAAATATGAAAATAATGTTGTGTAAAACATAACTTAAATCTATAGCTTTGAATTCCATCTAGAATGTTTCTAAACTTGATATGATTTTCACCATTTTTTTTCTAAAATACCTCATTTTAATATATTTAAATTGTCATATATTTCTTTGATTGATGCTTTTCATTAATTTAAGTCATAAGCACCAACAAAATAACATAAAATTACTATTAAAATAGAATTTAGAAAACTTGTCTCCTAACGTGAGCATATACTTAAGAACTTATGTAAGGAAAAGACAATTAAATTACATTTATAAGAATTTTTATGGCTTTACAAAAACTAGCTTGCCGAATTTAGGTTAATTCACCACGTACTTCAATAAAATGTAATAAAATTATTTTTAAAAAAATAAGTATATTCTTAGTCTATTAAATACAAATAATTAAGTCCGAAATTTTAAAATTTTGTCGAAGTTTTCTCATTTTTAGTTGATAATTTATGTGGATAGATCAATTTTTCTTTGGCAAAAAATACTTTCTACTGTTATTGAATTTTATTCATATTACGATACTGCAAAA